>JASSRZ010013235.1:32281-66280 GCA_032164315.1 Malacoctenus gilli | reverse complement strand
TGTGTGTGTGTGTGTGTGTGTGTGTGTGTGTGTGTGTGTGTGTGTGTGTGTGTGTGTGTGTGCGTGTTTGTGTGTGTTTGTATTTATGTTTGTATTTGTGTGTGTGTGTGTGTGCGTGCGTGCGTGCGTGCGTGTGGTGAGGAGAAGCAGAGCTAAGAACAAAGAAACCTTTCGGTGGATTTTGTTGACTCACCAATCTTCTGAGTGCACCAAGTGACCCAAAGAAGGAGAGATGCATTTGTGGTTTTTGCAGAGTGCACAATGAAAGTTTAATGGTTCTACTCTAAATAGGCACAAAAATACTCTCTATATATCCACATGCAGTTAAGGGACACGATCAGGGCCTCGGGACCTGGTGCACGTCTCCTGTAAATGCTTTGAAAATGTACTTCTTCCAACCCTTGCTGTTTCTTTATCAATCGTAATAATGTATTGTCAACAAATAACGACTCTCCCAGTCTGTGGTCAACCGTAAGGACAGAATGACAAATAATTCTGTTACTACAAAGTGATGGAACAAAACTCTATAAATCTTATTGCTTTTCTCTTTCTTTATACTCTGTTTTCTCATTTTTCCTCCCAAACATCTAAATCATGTTTGCTCCGTCTGCCGTTCCAGGTTTTCCATCGATCGCACCACGGACCAGGAGATGATCTTTCACATCGATCCGGATTCGGGCGCCATCACGTTGGGAAAAGTTTTGGACCGGGAGACTGCAGGCTGGCACAATATCACCGTGAAGGCAGTGGAAGCAGGTACATTGCTGTCTATTTGAAGCCGAGCCTGGCACAGGTAGAGCCCGAGCAGCTTCACACTGCTGGGACGAGTGTGAGATTATTTATAATCTGGAGACATTTTTGGCTCGCTAAAACTTCAGAAAGTAGCTGAAAATACTGTGTAAACTCAGTTCCAGCAGATATGTATAATTATCCCGACCAGCTGCAATGTGAAGTTTGTTTTGACGCTCGGTTTCGACTTGTGAATTGAAACATGTCAAAACAAAGCGTTGAAGAAACACGCTTTCATGGCGAGGCCAGTTTTGAAACAAATGAAAAAGTATAAGACTTAAAGCACCTTTTTTTAAGATTGTTCCCATCCACAGTTGTATGGATATAATAATTCTGCATTCTAACTTCATCGCAGGTTACGAGTGCAAAGACGAAAGTTAAGCGTTGCTAGAAGTCAAAGTTGAAGCTGTGACGTGTCGGTTGATTCCTTTCTCTTGGTCATATTTCGAACAGATATAAGTTATCTGACTGTCACATCGAGTCGGGGCTTCAGCCCTCAAGTTTTTTGTTCACCAAATATTACCGAGTCAAACCAATGAGCACGACAAGCGCGTTATTTGTGAAGCTGTAAAGGCACGAGGCGGAACATGTAGCCGAGCATGCACAAGGGTGACAGAAATAGAGCTCCAGATCACGATCTGGCCAGCCCGAGCTAATTAGACCCGGTTCGTACTTAGTTTCCAACCTGTCGTCCGGTGGAGGCATGTGGTGGGTACTGATGCGCTGTTTTCTGAGGGAACCAAAAGGCAGCCAGAAGTCGGCGATTCCTCTGGAGAGCTGAAGTGCTCCTAGGACATTATTCTTAACACACTTCCTCTGCCACGGCTAAGTGAGAACCCCACCTGGTTGATTTCTATCCAAGGTGAGCTGCTCTATCTAATAAACGGGATGAATGGCTTCTGTAGAGAACGCACGCGGCTCCACATGCCCTTCTCCTTTTGTAGTTACAATCCAAACAAATCAGGACACAATGATGCTTGTGATGCAAACAAAGGCAGCCAATGCCGGTGGCAACAAGTACTGTAAAAACTTGAACCTCACTGAGCAGCCTGACGAGTCGCAAGGCTCAAGGTGAGGGACTGTGATCGAATTCAAACAAGAAACGTGAAGAGTTTGCACGAGATTACAAGTCAATTAACAGAGTGTAACAACTTGGAGGTCAATAGTTTTGCATCTTGAGCAGAGAAAAGATACGTAATATATCACATGAAGATATGGAACTTGCACACGGGTAGGAATTGATGCCGAAAAAGTTGAGAAAGCTTTTATGGTCTGGAAGGCTTTGTTGCGCCATTTCCTGTCTCACTGAGAATAGAGCCACCCTTTTTAAAAAAGAGTGTCACAATTATAAAAGTATAATTATTTCTGCCTTTTTTTTCTGACCTCCACCGTCGGAAACAGGAGTGACAGATAATTATAAGCAGCTGTGATCATTAGCTCCCAAAGCTTTTGGCTCCATTTCAATGGCGTAATACATCGCTTAGCTTACACAAACACCGCGCCGGGTAAAGTGGTGTACAACAAAAAGGAAAGATCACGTGGACCTAAAATGTTGCTGTAAACAACTTTATCATCGCGCGACAAGTCGCAGCTAATCAGGGATGAAAATAGATTTGTTCTTTTATTGGCACGAACTTGAGCGATGCGATTTTGCGCGCTCTCAGTTTAAGCTAAGCTGATTATAAATATTTTATATATATATATATATATATATTTTTCAGCCCAGTATTTTTCAGCAGAAAAGTCCTGAAACAGAATTTGGTCTGTCTTTGTTCAAATCAGTTTTGGAACACTCGATTCGAGACACCTCCCCTGAAAAGTTGTCTTGTCCTTTATCACTTCTGCATCTCGGTCGACCTTTCGCTGGTACACCATCTCCCTTCGCCTCGATGGGTTTTTCTCAGGTTTAATATACAATCCAAGTAAGATTCGTACTGTTCGTTATGGGTGTAAAAATGACGACATGCGAATCTGTGTGTCATTATCTTGTTGGGGGTTTTTTCTGTGTTGGCTTCAGAATAACCCGGTGACCTTTTCAGGGCGCGCCCGGCTTCTAATCCGGTATCGTGACTACGGCCCCACAAACTTTGCTCTGGATTAAATGGGTGGAGAAGACGGAACATATAACACGGAGCGATTCTTTCATTTTTCTCCCGCATTAGAGTAAGATAGAACAGTGACAGCCAGGTCGAGGTCAGACAAGCTCAGAGCACAGTGACGCTTCGTGATGTGCACGTCCTCTGGTCTCTTAGTAACCAAGGACGTATATGGAATCAAGTGCACTTTCCCCTGTAAGGTCATGCTGTGCATTTTCACGAAATAATGTGCATAACCACCAAGAAATTTGAGCACTTTCCAGCCTCCCACCTCCAAAGAAACAGGCAGCGTTCTTGTGTTTGAGTTCATGACTGCAGAGCAAATTTATCAAGAGAGCGGGACGGTCATTAGGATTGGCAGAGCTTCGTCTGTGCCGCCGTCGCTTCTCCGAGCTCGTGTGTGTGTTCAATAAACAGCGTCTCTGTGCTGAATCTACCTGCTCTCCACTGCGCCGATTCACCACGCTTCAGCAGCCTCCCCGACCAAACACACAATGTCAGGATTTCCCCGACATACCGATGAGCTTCGCGAGAGGAACAACCTCTTGGTCACTCATCAAGGACACGGGAGTTCTGAGTGATGACCTGTCCATGCATTGTTACCCGCACGATACCGCGGGGACAGCGTCGTCATTATTCCATCAGGCTTGACAAACACGTTGCCGAGGATGAAGGAAGAGCTTGCATTTTTTCATCTCATTGGGTCCTTTTTTGTCGCGGCAAAGAAAATGAAGAATGTAATAACTTGGGGAAGCTGGAAGGTTATTACTATACCATTAGAAGTAAACTTGAGAGAGGAGAATGCCTGGTGTTCCTCACGTTTTCAATCTTACACAGATGAAGTGATTTTTGGATTGCGGTGAAAGCGGAGGAGATTGGATTCTGCATGTACCCACCGCTGCACACGCGAGGAGGAAGAAAACAATGGCAGAAGCAAAGCTGATTTTAAAACGTCTTCATATTTGTTCCTCCCTCATATTTCCCCAGACTGTGATTACTTCAATAATCAATACAGGCCACGCTGAATAGCAAGCAGTCTCACCCAACACAAACATTAAGACAAAATTAGACTTTCTGAGTCCCTCCCCGAGCAATTTGGGCCCCTTTTGTGCACCGCCTCTTTGTGCTCAGCATTATGTCAGAGGCACATTTTAATGTTAATTGAACATTTAATGCGGCCCTACACCTTTCGGTATCAGACATAAACACATGCCTGCACTTGAAAGATAAAGGCTCTCGCATAGCCATCAACAAAACATCCTCACAGACAGAGTCAGTGGTCAATGCCGTCAGAATTTCCATCCACAATGTTTCTTTATCGCCCGTTTAGCTCACAGGGTGCAGATGCGCCGACAGGACCGAGGGAGAGAAAGAAAGGAAAATGCCACAAGAGGCTGAAACGGAGTGGCGGTGGCAGATTTCTGATTGGTGAAGCAGTTTGCTGGAGAACGACTGGAGAGAGAGAAAGAGAGAGAGAGAGAGAGAGAGAGCTTCATTTGCTCATTTTTGGGGGCACCTCTGCTCATTAACTTTTGAGGGCCACGGGGTCAACTTGTCAGGGGACATTGTTAAAACTGCTGTTTTGTGGCACCACCTTTAATTATCCCAGTCCATTACTAACCCTTGAACCATCGCATTGTCTGCGTATCAGGCTTAGACAAATGACAACAGCTTCCTGACGGTGCTCGCTGCCTTCGTGCCCCGGGATTAACTCCAGCCACCAAATTGCTAAACACGCTAAATGTCAATTACTGCACATGTGTCTGAGCCCTGGATGAGGATGTTTCAGTTCAAGTGCATGTGCTGTTGTGATACCCCACCAATCAAACACAAGTATATACATAGCGTGGCTTCAAACTCACCCAATTAAAAGGTGCACTTACCGCTGCAGACCCTGTCACAGTGTACGAGGAAACAAGCTCCCCGTCTGCGCTGCACTCGTCCCCTTCACGGAGAACAGAGACCCTCCCGAGTACAGCAGGAGTGTTTAATACACTGTCACTAGCCAGGGTATCCGCACTCCCTGGCAGTCTTTCCCATAGAAACATATCAGGTTGGAGTGACATATAATTTTCGAGAACTGATAGCAAGTATGATATCACCTTGCAAAACTGCTTTTTTACCAAGACAGCTAGGTGGGGAAAAAAAGGGAGCATCACCCTAAGGGCAAAAAGATACCGAAGTAGCTGAAAGTCTTTATCTCTCGCACTGTTGCAGGAAAGAGACGTGTTCCATGGCGGAACTTTTCGCACCGACAGTTCAGCAAACAAATGCCGTGTTTTTTTTTTTTTAATGACACTGGAACGTTTTTAATTGAGAATATGAGAGAAAAAAGTTGAAAGAGAAGATTGTTCTGAAAGCAAAGTAAGCGAAGCACAGTACAGGCATGGCAGGCAGGATCTTTTTGAGTGACAAAGTCAGTCAAACAAATGTAAGTTGGAAAATTTGTTTTTGAAATACAACAAAGAGTGCGACTGTCGTGTAAAGCACTTCCACCAACAACAGGGACAGGTAGCGTTGTGGAATCACAGATTTCACGTCGCCACTCGTTTCTCTTTGCCCGTCTGGTTATACAATCATTCACATGTCCGTCATGTCGCATTGGCGAGTTGGAGAAGGCGACCACTCAACGAGGCGCTGTTGCAGTGATGTGTTTTTGTTTCCCTGCACTTGGTCGCTTGACGTGATTAATTTGTCAAACAACGGCCATGCAGAGTGTTGCGCTCGTGGGGACATTTAGGCGCTGGAGGCGCGCAGAGTCATTCACTTGCATTGCTGATGTTTTTGTGTAAATATGAATAGCTTCATGTGTATGCAGCCGCCGTGGTCATCGCGGGGTCCTGTTCCCCCTTCGCATGAATACAGAGCAAACGTTTGTGTGATTTGTCACCCTAAATCCATATCACACAGGCCATCATCCGATCGCATCCTGAATTATGAATAAACACTGAAGAATAATGCATTTTCCACAAGACTTCGACGTAACCACATCGTTCCAGTGTCAGTAACTTCTCCCCCTTTTGAGATGTGTATGTCCTGCCCAGTGAGGACTGACTGACACCTTTATAGAGAGGAACATTAGCACAGTGGCTCGCAGCTTTTCTCACCCTCAACCCTTTGGCTTCAGGAAAGGCCGTGGTGTGACCTTTAATTTGCCAAAACATAACAGGGAAGCCGGCTAATCTCACCAACACAAAGTGCAGGAGCCTTCAAATTAAAAGCAATGGGACGTTTTTATCGGTCTGCTCTAGATTATAGAAAGTGTCACCCCCCCCTCCTTCTGAGCCTGAGGTTTGAGAACCACATCATAGGAGTGTTGAGTCCCTCATTTCAGCATTATCTTTGAGGATAAAATGTTTAAACGATTATATTTGTTTTGCACGATACCTGTAAGAGAGGCAGGATTCCAGGTAAGTGTCAGGTATTCGAACTATTGGATGTTCTGTATGAAACAATCAAACTCAAATTTGCATTTTTATGGAATTTTTCACAGCATCTTGGTCATGTTACTCATGCACGACTGACAGTTTATTAGAAAAACTTACTCGAGAGGTTCCACCTGGCCTGTGCAGTGTTAGATATGCAGTATTAGAAAGCAACATTTTCCAGAAGATTGTTGTTTGCTCTGAAATCCTTCCGATTCCTCAAGGCTGGCACGCTTCTTATTTTTAATTAGAACCACTAACAAGACACTGTGTGTGTGTGAGAGGAAACGAGTTTCTCTCCTCCAATCATCACATTCATATTAAAACTGTCCTTAGCGAGATCGGGAAATGAGTGAGTCCCAATCGAGGTCCAGGACCCCCAGTGGTGGGGGTAATTTCTGACAAAAGTAGTCTGATGCCGGTTCAAGAAAGTGTCAATTACATGTTTTTAAATGCAGAACATATACAGGAACCAGCTTGAATTTAGAGCAAATCTAAGAAAAACAGACTATTGTTCTTTTCAGGCAATAATTGTTATGCAGTAAGCAAGAAAACCTTCATCCTTTTGATCAAAAAAGTGACAGATCCTGGTGGAAAATGAAGGATGTGTCCACTGAGCTGCGTCGGATTTCAGTCACCAAAGGAAGAAAAGTCACCAAAATATCAGCACGACATTGTCTGTCTGGACGGATGTGAAATATCACCCCGTGGAAGTTTCTCCAACTCGCACGGAAGCTTTCTGCCAGGTCCAGGAAAAGCATCACATTGATTGAGTTTGCAGTTTTCAGTCACCAGCAGAGGTGTGCTGGCACAAACACTGTGAGGAAATGACCACTGCCAGTATATCCCTCAGTTTTCAAACTGAGAAAAAGGTTTTTCTCTCTAAAAAGGGCAACTCTGTCAGTGTGCCAGTGGAGTGATATCGACAGAGATATTCTTGTGGTGCACAAGCTCCTGATATCAATAAATAACAGGATTCCCTCGTGTCTTATTGAAGCGCTGTGATGTATATCGCAGCAGAAGAGCAAGGATGGACATAGAAACCTTTTTCTTTACGCTTTATTTTCTCTTATCCTCTCAGTTGTTGTTCACATTGGACGTCTGATGGTGATTCTACGTCTTTGTTTGGACAAAACGATTCAGGAAGACTGTTGTGAGATTATTGTTTGTCCTCATTTTGTCATTCGAGTACCCCCCCGCCCCCCCTCATGAAAAATCATAGAAGCCAGTTTCATGAGCAAACAAAAATCTATGCATTTAGAAGCATGATTTGAATTTCCTCGGTGTATCATGCGCACATTCCCACTTGCTAAAGCGGTTTAATCTCGATAGTGGTGAAAATTATTATTTTTTTCTTGGTTGGGTGTTGAGATGGAAGGGGAGGCCTGTCAGTGTGGAGGGGAATCCGAGGAGAGATTTTGCACATTTGCTTGAGGGCACTCATGGATAAACACTTAAATCAGCACCTGGATCTATGAACTGGTGAACCTTCTGAACTTTGGGAATTATTCATGATGGGAAAAGCTTGGTCGCGATCCTTTTCAACCACATTTCGAATACGGTTTGAGGACAGTATGAGCTCAATTTTGGAGTTCGCACAATGCTCATACCTGTCGGTGCTTTCGTCTGTTGAAAGCTGTGTATAATGCAGTGTTTTGAAGTGTAAATACTGACAGGTCTGGAATCTGTAACTGAGGTAAGTTGATGGTAATACCTTGTAGTGTCTGTGTCTGCCTGGCGAGACTCGAAACAGACACTGTTTGTATCCTCATTTCCCCCTCATGGCAAAAGTGACATTTTAAACCAAACGCTTTCCTCCAGCAAAGGCGCGGAAACATTTGGTCTCAAGCTGAATGAGACTCCTGACGCACACCTACACAAACGGATGCAGGCGTACATGTGTGTGTAGAAAGAAATACACACACAGACACACACACACACACACACACACACACACATCCTCTTTCTGTCCCCCCTGAAGTTATGTCAGTATAATTCAGTGCCTGAGAGACGCTCCCTTCTGCAGGATTCCCGACAGCTGGTGTGTGCCGCACAGATGCAGAGCATGCCAATAATCTGTTGAAATCCTTTTATTCTTCTTCTCTATCTGAAGACAGATTTAGAACAGCGCCACTTGGTCCACATGAATGAACCTGTCGCACTGAATAACTCCTGTTTTTTTTCTCTCTCCCCCCCCCCCCCTCCATGGAGAGAGTTTTTGGATGGGTGGAGGCGGGTTCGCTCTCACATTGTTTCATCTGTTTTGAATTCTGGGAATTGAAATGTAAAATGTGTAGCATCTGATGATTTCTGTTTTTTTCATTCTGGCGCAGCGGGGACGGCGGTATAATGTGAAGACAAAATTAGAAGTGCGAGAGGAGACGAGATGTCTTGCCGTTGCGGGGCTCTCGGTGCGTTTATGTTCTTGCTGCTCTGGCAAAAAAGCAGTCAATTAAAGCCCTGCATTGATGTGAGGATTATGCTATTAGTTGAGACCAGCATTCTCATTAGCTGCTGTGCCGCTGTCAGACGGAACTGTGTGCGAGATGGAGAGGGAGAGTTTGAGAGATTTTCCGCTGGAGTGCAGCGATCATCAATTTGCTCTGCCCGTCGCCGGTCCCATCCTATCCCCCCCCCGCCCGGTCCGCGGCCCAGCCGTACGTCAGCTGTGGACGCGTCCCTCGTCTCTCTGCGGAGGCATCACAGAAACACAGAGCCATGGACTCCAGGCCCATTTTAGCATGTTGTTCCCGACATCAGAAGTTTGGGTTTATCCCCAGTGTTGTCAACATCAGTTGTAGAAGATGAGGCACGTCTGAGTGTAGTCGAGGTCTTTTCAATTTCAGCAAAAGCCCCCCCCACCCCCCCTTGCTCAGACAGGTCAGTCTTAAAGCTTTAATAACTTCCATCCATCTATCCATCCATCCATCTCCTATAACCACTTTATCCAGAGCGGAGTTGTGAGGGGCTGGATCCCATCCCAGCTGACATTTAGCGAGAGACGTTATACATCCTGTGCAGGTCGGAGGGAGTTCTTTAGAGAACAATATTAAAGAGAAAAAGTAGTGATAGTCTTGATGGAAGAAATCATAGCTTTTTGCCAAGACTTGCTGGGGTTTTTTTTATTTTATTTTTTTATTTCTTGTGGGAAACGCCTGCTTTCTGCAACTGTTCATCTTCTCCAGACACTTAGCGAGGGTGCTGCAGTGCATCCTGGTCAGCTTTCGTGCGAGGGGCCGCCCTCCCCGAAAAGGTCAGCGGTTCATGACGGAAAAGACACACAATCACTCATCTGAGCAAAGCACCGACTGACATGCTCTTTTCTTTGGCTTGGAGGAGGAAGCTGGAATATCTTTAGAAACAAACCTGTCGTGACCACACGAGCAAACTCCCTTTAGGAAGATCCAACCTACAGGTTCAAACCATAAACCTTCCTGCTGTGTGGTGACGGTGGGAAAAACTGATCCTTCCAAGTTTTATTACTCTTGTCAACTAAGAGTTTCGCAAATACTACAAACTATATATTTTGTAAATGTACTTTTCTATTGAAGCGGCAAAAACGAGGCTTCTGCTGTTTTCCAGTAGCCAGAGTTTCTGTATATTAGCAACAATCACAGTGGGTTTTTTTGAACGTTGTGATCATGTGCTGGGCCTTAAAATAACCAGTTATTTCAGTTGCTGAATTTTATAGAGAGTTTGTGTGAGAATCCATACAAAGGAACTGATGAGATTTTCCAGCCGGACTTCATTCCTGAAAATCTTAGCAATTGTTTCTCATTTTATTACGTCTTAGATGTTGTACATCAACGATGTGATGCAGTTTTTTTTATCCATTCATGACGTGTCTGCATCTTTAGCTGAACTAGTCTGTGACAGGGTGAGGTGTGTGAAAACGTGTATAAAAATAGATCTTCTTTAGTTGCACAGGATGAAATGCAATTTTCTGATTTTTGGCAGCTTAAGTCAGGCAAAAAAGAAAAAAACAGATTCTTTAAAAAGGACGTTAATAAACGACACTTCTCTCAGTAAATATTCATGTTGATCTTGGTTGTCTCACAGTCACAGGTAACACTTTACAGGAAGTTTTCTCGCCCTTTTCTTCAGTTTTTTCTGAACAGTTGCAGTAAAGCAACTTCGATCACTTAAAAGTGTTCATTTGGTTTCTGCATGTAACTGTCCAGGCACCGTTAATTCTTAGGAGTGAGTTTGTTTAATTGCACTTAACTGTGCGCCATATTTGTGTAATTACGCGACTTTAAACTCAGTCAGCGGAACACTCTTAACTGCAGAGATTTATGTTTATTTTTCTGCCACTGGGTAATTGTCGGTAACAGCATGTTGTTACATTTTCTGTAGGGTGCCACTCAAACGAGTTAACCGGGTGGGGACAGCTGTGTGCGCCGATTTATTCATAAACTCTGCAGTCTAATTATCCAGGCTGGCTACTTCAAGCAACCAGATCACTCATTTAGCAGCAAGATCATTTTCTCTTTCTCTGCTTCTGTTTCGCTTTTTTAGCTCTCATCTTCACAAGAACACACACAGACACGCACGCGCACACACGCACGCACACCCATGAATGTACGCCAGGGGCCTCGGGCTCCCTTCTGTACTGTACATAGTGTTTTATGAGCGAAATGGAAACTCCGTACGACATTATCATATGATTAAGAATGGGATTTAAGATTCGAGGAGAAGTCTAGCTAATATGGAGTGGGTTTTGATTGTACTAATTATATAATCGCCTCCACTCCCACGTTTACATTCTGGCCCATTAGGAAAAATGTCTTGAGAGTGCATTGTGGTGTTCCACTTCCTGCTTTATCGAGAAAGAGTGAACGTGGAAAGTGAAATGACAGCACTCCACTCGCAAATTGGTCAAAAGCACTTATTAGTCATAATCATTTGCCGAGGTGTGCCACTTGCTCTCTGACTATTAAACAGCTGTATACAGTGGCATCATTATCGGATAGTGAGGACCCAGAGACAAAAAATGGAGTCTTTGGTACCATTTTTATGTCACTCGCTGGTGCCAGGAAGCGCTATTCAGGTAATGGGTGCAATTTGAGGACGCATTAGATTAAAAACCTTCAGCACTTCACCACAACGCCAAACCGAGTGGCTGCTTCCTCGTGGAAAATTGCATACATCTGCGTCTTGTCTCACTCAGAGCGGCGACGGGCGACAAGCGCCGCGACGGTCTCGTCTGTGGGGCCCCGCGCCTCGTCTAAAGCAGCCGGTTATTGAGGAAAAATCTGCTCGTCATCAACATTTCAGCGGCAGCTGTATGTCCAGGCGGGTGCATCGAGCTGAAGTACTGCTGTGTGTTCACTTGCATTCTGGCTAAAACTTGCAGACCGACACACAATCCCCCCCGTACTTACACGCAGGTCTGAAGATAATAGGCTTAAATGTAAAAATGTGCTTTGCGGTGCAGTTCTGTGTGTAAAGTGCAAGTCTGATTAAGCCTTTACCGACTTTTTTTTCCACCCAGTGAAGTGAAAGCAGAATTCTGTTGTGGGGTGACTTAAAAATATTGATAAAATTCCTAAAACACCAACAACTGACCTGAGAACCACTTGAACCGGACCTTAGGACCTCGCTGTGTTTATCTGTGACAGTTTAATCTTTATCACTACATTTTTTGTGATGCAGCCGGAGAAGTGGAGAATGTTTCGTGGAGAATGCCTCAGCTCTCATGTTTGCTCTTTTCCAGATAACCACACAATGGCGTCCTATTCAGCAGTGAGTATTCGGATTCTGGACGTAAACGACAACCCCCCCGAACTGGCCACTCCGTACGAAGCCTCCATCTGTGAAAACGCCAAGCAAGGGCAGGTATGTCTCCTGTCTTAATTCAAGTCCATTCCCACGTACACACAATTCAGCCACACGCTTAGTAATGTTATTATGTACTTCATTTGAAATGTCCAGTCATAGAAACAGCCCACCATCTCCACAGCTTAAAAACTGCAACATATGGTGCATAAAGGGGTCAATAGAACAAGGCTGAAAAAAAGCAAAAATCCAGATATCAACAGTCATGTTTTTAAAAGAAATGTAAATTTCCACACTTTGATTTGCCTGAATATATCCTGAGTAAAAAAAGGGCCGTTTGAGGAACTCTTTGGATCAACATCAGTGAAGGTGTCTGATACTCATAACCGTGTATTTTGTTCTGTGACCTCATTTGATTTCGACTAAATTAATGAGTCACAGTGGGGGAAAAAAACTCGGTTAGAGGCCAGGTTTCAAATTACTGGCTTTCTTCAGCGTCACGTGCAGCTTGTGTGGTGATTATTCAGCCTGAATGATGTTGACGGTTTTGGAGGGTGTTTTTTTTCCTTCCCAATTTGCATCTTGCTTGATTTAGACAGCAACATCATGTTCCTCAGGTGATGTATTTTTGACAAAGGTGTTGAAAGGAAATCAGCCAATTATATATCGCAAGAGGCTCAATTTCAGGAGTGCAGAGTACATGGAAAGACGCGCAAGATACACAGTGAAGAGTAGAGCAGAACCAAAAGACACGTTTAATTATGTGTAGCAGGAAATGTATATCACTCCAATTATTGACAGCAGTTTTACACACGATCCCAAGCAGAGTATGTAATGTTCTAATGAAATGGCTAAAGGCAATGTTAATATGCATATTTAGAGACATAATTATGGAATGAATCAATTATTTATGTCACTTCTGTGTCAGTGTCATGAATTTACAACACAACACAACTGCTGTAGTTTATTCCACCGCTGATGTTTCATCTATTCAGGGAATATCTGTCATTTTTCATGTGTTTCAGTTGTTTTGAAGTGTCTTTGCTCAAGTGATCATAACTGTTTTTCATGTTTGAATACACAACATTTAGCTTACCTTTAATTACAGGACACAGGTAAATAGCTCGCATGATTATTGGACGTTGGTCAGTGTTGGAGGGGCCTTTGTTTGGAAGTGTTCTCATGAATCTGTTAAGAGTGACAGTAGAAACAACAAAAGCCTAGAAACATTGGTTGCTAGTTGTTGTCATGTGCATCAATGGTTCCCAACCTGGAGGCCAGGACCTCCTCAGGAGGGTGCCGATATCACACAGGGGGCCCTGAGGCTTTTCCTGCTTGGAGGCTAACACAGAAAACAAGAATCAGACACCAGAGCTGCCGAGTGCATCAATTCCGAAGGTTCCTGGGTTGAATGTCGGTTGAAGTGGGCGTGTCCAACAGTGTTTGGCTTCACTCTAATGTTTTGACAAATCAACGGTTGGATGGGTGACCCGTAGCTTTCCCTGAAAGCAACCTTGGGCCTCTCCAGTGAAAACGGTCAGGAGAAATGAGTTCAGATGAATATTTCCAAGTGTATTTTTTGTCCTATTTCAATTGTTTTGAATTGACATAAAATGCTCCAAAAAATGTCCTGTTCAAACAGGCACTCATCGAAAGACAAACAGGTGGGCCCCTGGAAGACAAGAGGGGGCCCAAATACACTATAAGATTCAGGAATGACTTTCAGTTGCGCTATTAACCAACACTAATCAAACAGCGGGAGCATGTGTACAAAACAGAGCTCTCCTGTGGTTCGTGGGGATCCAGTGGGTTGCCGGGTCTTTGGCCTGATCGCCGTTAAAAATGGACAAAGTCATTCGGGTGTTTTATTCACCTTGCACAGCCAACAGGCTCTGAGCTGAGTTCGACCCAATTATCATGTGCAGAGCAAAGGAATAATTAAAACAGCAAGGCTTTAAAGTGGGGCCTCCATGCTGGAAGCTGCATTTACATGTGTAATGAGGCTCAGGCCTCTCCTCCCCTTGATCCGCAGACTCTTAACCACTTATAGCCCCCATGTGCCTCCGCAATGCCGCCAGTCTGCGCCTTTCTCGAATGATGTCTGGTCTGATCTCCCCCACTCCCACCTCACTCCGGCTCCCATCTGCGAGAGCCCACATTAACCTTCAGCTCCTAATCACACAGAGATGATTAGTCTTCCAGCAAAAAAGATCATTGCTAGCTCCCAGCTTTGTGAAAGAAAAAGGTTTTTAATGTTCTCATTAGAGAGAAAGGCAGTGAAATATTTCACACCGTAATTACGAACCAAAAGTACATCAGGATCGTACGAGATGGTATCACTGCCGCTATCGCCAAATCTCTCCATTTAAACCCTTTCTGTGTATAAGAGCATCACGGATGATACCAATATCTCATATTATCTGTTCATTTACATTCATTTTCTAAAAACCATTTTTAGACTCCACTTTCTGACTGTATGCATTTTCTTACAGTAAGCCTGTCTGGTTCAGCAGTCTATTGGATGAAAGTGTTTTCGCTGTGGGTAAAAGGTGTTTTTAACATTCATTTTCAGCCTCGGGGGGAAGCGACGGGTTCATGGGGGAAACCATTTTCTCCTGTTTTTTTCCCCCAACAGTTTTGAATTTGCTTTGTTTCACAGATTTTTCTGGATTTTTACTCCTAAGCTCATTTTTCTTTTCTGCCTTCTCTGAATTTGTCTCTTTTATCCTCTTATGGACTTTTAACCAACACTGGTTAATCGGTCACTGAATTGGAGTCTCACAAATCAATCAAATTTCTGCACATCATTTTTTTCCTTCAGAATCCAGCTACGGAAGTTTTTTAGCTGACAAACCTAAACCCATAAAACCACTTTTTCGAAACAAATATTTCATACCATTTGAAACATTTTAACCAGTGATATGATTGGTCCAAAGTGGTTGCTGCTATCTTCACATGAACTCACAATTTATGCATTTTTTGTTTGAAATTCAAGCCTGAATAAAACTGTTCTTTCTTCTATTGAACCCTTTCACATCAAATTTGACTAATTGCTCTCAGTACCTGCATATATTTATTCTATTTAATAATTAAGTTTCACTTGTATTCTTGCTTTTTTGTCGTAAAACCTTCAGTCTGGCAATGAAAAT
The DNA here is from genome assembly GCA_032164315.1 of Malacoctenus gilli. Lineage (NCBI taxonomy): Eukaryota > Metazoa > Chordata > Actinopteri > Blenniiformes > Labrisomidae > Malacoctenus > Malacoctenus gilli. The sequence goes on along the minus strand of JASSRZ010013235.1, from coordinate 51,043 downwards.
GCACAAGTAAATACAACAATCCAGGATGTGTACTTCCAGTAGGTAAAACTACTGGGTGTTCTGAGGAGAACACGGTGCGATCCTGGATTGGTGTTTGTTATTTGGACGCATTTCTATCATGCTCTCAGGACCCAGTTATTTCAATATGTACAAATCTACTGTGCGCGGCTCCGTTGAAGCAGAAGGGCTGTTGCCTGTTACGTTAAACCACTTTGATGTCTCCTGCTTCCCAAGACTCACTTACTTATTCAGTAAAAAGCGTTGCCAAAAGAGGAGCCCAGAGGTATAAGCATCAGCCGACAGATGTTTGCGTGTAAAATGAGCCGCAATTTTGTTCGGGCTCTCCAGAATGTTGTTAATCAATTTGGAAACTTGGACAGGCCAACAGCTTTCGGAAATGGGCGTAATTAGGTCCATTTTTCTTTCACCTGGAATAGGGAGATGTCAAACGCCGCGACGCTGCCCTCCTTCGCCTGATGCATCTGCCGCCGGACGGCGAGGAAGCGCTCTTTGCCCGCTTCGTATGGCCCCTCTGAAATAGAGGTCTGAAGTGAGAGCAGGTTATTGTTGCTTTGTTCGGTGTCGAGCCTGTCTCACCTTGCTTAAAGGCCTGCTGCACACACAGAATTAATTAGAGCCCACAGAACACCTGTTATTGTCCGGCTAAATTGACCATCAAGTTGGCCTGTGCGAGAAAACTTCCCACTTAGTCGCGGCACTCAGGTTGACTTTGCCACTGTTTCTCAACTCAATAGAGGTCTATTTTTCATATCATTAGACTGACGGCCTGATTGTCAATTATTGCGAGTGCACGTTTTTTATGTCTTTTAACCCGAGTCGTACATTTGAAGCTATCAACATTTAGCTTCCCATTGATCACTGATGCCCTAATACGTGCTCCCCCCCTGCATAGACGCAGTAGTGTTAAATAAAGCCATGCATCCACACACCCACACGTGTGCTGCAGACACAAGCCTCACTGTCACACGCCTAATGTGTCAGATCAACCCCCGGTTTACGGAGCTAATGAGGAGCGTCCCATTGTTTCCTGTTGTGCGCTGTGTTATCACGCTGTCTCGTTCGTGGAGTCTGAGCTCGCAGGCTCCGGTCTGGCGTTCGGTGGAACCACACAGTAAATCTGATTTACCTAAGCCTTTTAACTGCGGTTGGGCTTGATCCCATTTCAGAGTTGGCAACACAACCTATTTTGTTTGTGTTTGGAGGGGGGGGGGTGGGGGGGGGGTTGGCTGAGAAGGGTGACACGGACTAAGCAGCTTTCGCTTGGGGACGCAGTTCAAGCCAAGGCCATGACACAAAATGTTCAATAGCTTCTTACCTTTTATTTACAGGTGCGTCTTTGGGGTTTTACACAGGTCGATATTTGGAGATTAGGAAAGACCCAAAATAAGTAAGTTACCGAAAGCTAGACGGTGAGGGGGTGGCGGGGGGGGTGAAAGATAAAAGGGCTCATGGTAAACACAGATTGGATTCACACTTCTATCATGAAGCACACATGTGCACAGCCATGACAAAAAAGAAGCGCATGCCTAATCCATTCCTGAAGTAGCAGTTGTAGGTCGAGTTGCTCTGCCTGTATGGAGCCTTTTCAAGTGCATCCGACACTTTTCGGTGCCTTTAAGGCTTTTTTATAAGTACACCAGAAATCTGGCTTTCTGCATGCAATGTTGAAAAGCTCAGGAATGATTGTTCATCTCCAACAAGAACAACAGATTGGAGAGACAGACAGAGAAGAAGCAACATTTTCTGTACAGCTGCGATGACAGTACATGAATAAAAATAAATGCATCAATACTTATGTTTATTGCAGGATTTCGGTTTTAGATGACTCTTCAAACCCTTTGCTGAATATTGGTCTTGTTTTTGCCCGATCTGCGACTAAAAGCTGTGTTTTTTTTGCACATAAAAAAGTTTGTCAGTAACTTGTTTTATTCTGTTGTGTCAAGTCAAGTGTCTCGTGTCTCTAAAATGTGCTCTGGATTCGACTGGAAGTGAGCTCTTGCCTCATTAGCGGTGCCTGCGTGCAGAGAGCGCGGGAAGCGAGTCCTACTGGGTTCCCTTTGGCCTCAGCCACCCCTCTCACTGCCCCCGACCACCAAACACATGCGTCAGAGAAAGTTGCTGCTTTTGATGACAGTTTCTCCCAAAATCCTTCCACTTTAACTCTCATAAGTAATGCCTGAGTATAACAACCCTGCTGTTGGATGATAAATGACTCCATCATTGGCCCCGAAAGCAAAGTATTCATCATTTATAAATGGGAATTGACCAGGATATTACATTCGAAAATATATTCTTATTTTTAACATATTATGAAAATTAAAACGACATTTAAATTGCAAAAAGTCAAACAGTTTGTGGCCTCCGAGCAAAGCCACGTAAAAAATGACAGTTCTGCAGTTTCATTTAGCAGAAGCTTTTGTCCAAAGTGGCGTGCGACACAAGCAAGAATTTACCGGTAATGAAATTAAGCCTAATGTTGTTTGTGCAAACTTCTTGTCCTTCAGCCTTCATTTCACTCTGTTGATCCAGTGTTTAACCTGTTTACCTGAAAGGCTCGATTCACTCTCCTCAGAAAAGCCTGTCACTCTTTTTGTCTTTATGAGGTGTTGCAGGTTTCTGTTGCATAACCTCAAATACTTGAATGAGCTTTTTTCAATTCAGGCAGCAGCGGCTCACAACGTAAACGCATTATTTTCGCTTGTGTTTTATGATGGAAGGAAGGTAGATGGAAAAACCGACATAATTATTCCCATGTTTGTTCCCACTATTCCAAATCCGTGTCTCCATTTGCTCGCTCCCCCCAATCTGCTGCACCTCACTGAGCAGCACGCGCGCTCATTCTTTGCCTCGGAGCCCGTTCCTCGCCCACCTCGTGGTATTTATGTGAGTGAATGCAGAGGGACAGATATCATATAGTGCCATGTATGCAGAAAAAAGTCCGGGTGGAAAGCCAAATACTAAGCATGGCCCGGGGTAACAGAGGCCTGTCAGTTCTGCCGTGCCATCTCACAGCTGGCTGAGTGGGTCACAGCGACAGATCACCTCCGCTTGGCCATCAACCTCCAACCCTTAGGAGAGTCACTTTGAAAAAGCTAAATGTTAAGCCTCGCTGTAACCAAACACTCACATTCGCGCACACGTGGAGTCCGCGCTTACTCACCTCGCGCGCGCGCACGGAAAGCAGACTCGCTCTAACACTCGCGTATTAGACTCACAGAGGTAAGCGCAGAAGAGAGGAAGCGAGCGGACCCACACAGACGAAGCGAAAGACCCAGACGGGCTAACAGTTTTGCCAGACAGTGTTTTATGAGTAGGAGACCGAGTGAGTCATCCGTCCTGCTCACCAAATGTTTCTTCCCTTTGTCTCTCGAATGTTCACATAAACCAGCTGACTAGACACAAATGAATATTCACTGTTTCAATTGTGTGGGCTTCTTCCTCCTTTGCTTTTCCAGACTGACCCTGCACGCTTTAAGGTTAACGCCACAAATTATTAAACTCGTGCAATAACGCCTTAGACTTTTGCAATGTCATGCAGTTTATGGATTTTGGTTGTCTGTTTTTATTGTTCCAAAAGTCTAATAACAATGTTTTTTCCTGTCAGCTTCTCCGTCTTCTTTTGTGGCAGTTATATACAAGGACAACCTCCGAATGCTTTCGCAGCCTTCACACAAACAAGTAATTGTGATTATCGTCATGTTGCCGAGGAAGACAAGAAAAATCCTTTTGTGCGAGGAGATTGTACGAGTCACTCGCTAAGAGAATGTCACTGTACACATTGTGTACTGGTGAGGCCTGGCATAGATTGGATGCACTTATCAGTTGACATGACGAAACAATAACGTAGAACACAAACAAAGGGCAACATGTACCAGTGATCAAATACTCTCATCTATCATAATACATGAAGTATTTGCTGCATTTCTTGAGAGGAAACACGTTACATCAGAGTAGTGCAAAAAACAGGAAAACCAGACAACTACACATGTTGGATTAAACATTCTACTATTAAAAAAATATTTTAAAAATGCACCCTTTGGAGTTGTTGAGAAAAACCACAATAAAAACCTATTATTGAGCTGGATTAAAAGTGAATAAACATAATTCTGGTTATAATGAACTAGAAAATGCTGGTGGGTCGTGTGGAAAAATGGGCACGTGGCCTGATAGGAACGAGGAGGCTGCTCCAAAGTTGTGATGAATATAAAACCGTATTGCTGAGCAGCATTCCTCAATTTAATGTTTTTGCTTTTGACTCTTGTGTCCCCTAAAAATCAGAAAGAGAGAGGAAAAAAACACCAACAAAATAGCCACGCTGGCCCCTCAGACCTGGGATGCAGTTGAGAGCGATGCGCCGAGACATTGTGATTCTCCGCTGGATGCCACCAGGATGCTTTTCACCACTCAAAATAATGGATGCATTTGAAAACACACCTCTGACGCTCGCAGTGCATTCAGGGCTTCAGAGATGAACCTCTCACTGCACATTTTAAGTAGTTGCGCGGCTTATTTATTTATTTATCGATATATTTATTTATTTTGTCTATTTATTCATTACCTCCCCGCTGCCACGGTGAATTGGTTGATTTCTGCCGCGAATGAGAAAGCCGCCTCCCTCTCGCAACCTTCACCTCTCAGGCACCTCCAGTGGAGATGGGCTGTACTTTTGGGAAAGTCTCCCCTCCTCGCTTTCCAGAGATGCAAGAGATTTAAGGGGGTCAGGAAAGGGGACCGCTAGATAGAAATCTAATTAGGTGATTGTGCTTGAGGGAGCTTCGCTCGCTGCTCGATAAACTCCCACACACTCACACTCTCTCTCTCTCTCTCTCTCTCTCTCTCTCTCTCTCTCTCTCTCTCTCTCTCTCCCACCTCTCTCCCTCCTTCTCTCTCTCCCTCGCTCACTTCACTCTCTCTCCCTCAACACTCAGTTTGCACTCACCCTAAGAGCTGCCTGAGAGTCCCCCCGCTGAGGGCACAGTCGCAGCAAGCAGATCATGGTTCGCTTACCATGTCTTCACTTCTGTTCCCATTCTTCAGAGAAAAGAGCAGATTCGTTCCTCCGATGATAATAAAGTTGTTGCTTATGGTGTCTCCTCATTGCTTGTTATTGTCTTGACATTCCGACTGAAATAAATCTGACAAGGCCTCAAGGAACGATGACAAGAAAAGATTAGTCCTGTTTTGGCATACAGCACATACAGCGGTATTTTTTTATTCTTTTTTATAGATCACTGTGAGTGACTGAATGTGCGGTGGTTTCTGCTTCATGGCATTGTGTCTGAGTTATTGTGTGAGGGCACACACGCATGTAAGGATGCTGGATACGGCTCAAAATAGCTGACAGCTGGAAGATCCACCCCCCATGACAGGAATGAGCCTTTTGTCCCTCGATGAGTTTTTCTGCTTTTGTGTTGTGGCTGCAGATTATAAAACAACTTGATATAACAATTATGTGCAAATGAGATTTCGTTAACAGAGATTGCTTTATGGATAAAAGAGAGACTTAAAAGTTTGGTCTTCGAAGAACTAAAAATTAAACGAAAACATCTTGAACTGGATGACTGAGAGTCTCCACAGACAGACACCTGTGAAGAAAAACTCAAACTTCATGCAGTTTGTAGCAGAAATTCCAACCATGAAATTTAACTCGCGGCTTCTAAACCTGTTGTAAATCATCGACCGTGTGCTGCCGCCATTAATTTGCATTTTAGTTTGTGATTAGCAAGTTTTTCACCACGTGAAACCGAAGCCGAGGAAATGCTGAGGTCAAACCACCTCCAAGGTCATGGTGGACGCTTTTAAAGCCATTTGCATTGTAACCATGTTTAACTGAGGTGTAAATGTAACAAAGTTGGCAGCCTACATTTATCAGCGGTCAGTGCAAAATGAAAAATTGGACAATGGCCATCGTGGTTTCTCTCCGTGTTTTCTTTTGTTTTTTTAATCATCGACGGCCCCCTCCAAGAAAATTAATGAAAAACAAAGAAGCTGATAAGGGTTTTTCTTGTCTTTTACTTATGAGCCCCAGGTTCAGCACAGCAGTCGTCCATGGTCAGTACTTTCCTCTGTATGGGTTGCCTCCAGGGACGGGGTGACTGTAGGTCATCCAACAATTGGCAGCGCTCAATTCCCTCCACACCTCTATTGTTGTTCAGCACACATAATAAAAAAAAAAGAGGTACAGAAAGACTGCAGCTGGTGAAGCTTAAACCAGGGGTGTGTGTGAGCTGGGTTAATTCAATGAGTCATTTAGTGGGCATGACAGACATGAAAAGACCAAGCGTGAATACGGGAAGATCCAAATTTATTTGCTGAATGTGAAATGAAACGTGTTATAAAACTGGACAAAAACAAGAATGGTGTAACATAATACTTTCCATAATGTTGCGTTACAGTAGAGGTACAAGTACTCACAATGATTCAAAATTGTGTTTTGGCATGTTATTTACTTTAAGGTTGTTGGTGATATTTTTTTCCATCAAACTCCATCCATTTAAAAAAAAAAACACTCAAATGTTCTACTTGCTGAAGAGGAAGTCTGGGATTTCCATTGAAACCATCTAGAAGCATTCTTGTAATTACAAAGTAAGCCCTTTTATCCCAAACAGCCCCCATGAGCTGCAGGTATGACTAAGCCGGTTCTCTAACTGTGACGCAACTTCAGTGTTTGTCGTGAAAGTTCGACTCTGGTCAGGAAGGAAGAATTTGCTGCTGTGTCGCTCGGCAGTCCTACTAATGCACAGCTGCAGCTTAGGTTCGTCCTTCAGAGTTGCATGTTGCACCATGAATGATGCACTCAGGCACCGTGAGCCTAAATATCCCTGAATAAAAAGCATGTTATGTTTTGTGAGAGCTGTGGAGAGGTGTTGTTTCAACAACTTGATTGCAAGTGAATGATGAGTGATGGTACATATGTTTTTCTGAAAGAAGGGAAGGAATGAAAGGGGGTCGTTTCCACCAAGATGAATAAAAAGGACGGGAGAGGTGAATAAAAGGGTCAGAATGGCATGTAAATCAAAGGAGAAGATAGAGCAGGATAAGGTTACAGTCCACCAAAGGAGCTGTGTTTAACATTTTTTAAGCATCTCGTGCTTGAAAGAAGTGCAGCTCCTGGAAGTAACCAAGCAATGGTTTGATGTGTTCGCCGTGATTTTATCTGATACTGGGAGCTTTTGTGAGGCCAGACAAAGCCACGACAGCCATTGAACAGCCTACTTTCATCATTGCTAGAAATGCCTCACTTAATAGCAACTCTTAAGGTTGTTTGTCGTGAGCGTCTTCACTGATTTTGAATAACACCTCTGGGCTTTTTGCTTGTGCTGGAGTGCATGTGTGCATGTGGTGGCAAGACGCATGATACATTTTCAACATTTTCTTCCAAATAATAATCATATTAATCAAAGAAAAAATTAAGTACTGAGAAAAAAAAATCAATTGATTTGATGCTTTTATTTTTCCAAACCACAATCCTCTCATATCAACCATCATGTTATCATACAAATGGTATTTATGTATGATAAGGTGAATTACACAGACTATGGGGGGCACCTTTTTATGGTCACGGTTGGTAAAGTGGGCCGTCTTCCACTGTCACGTTCGCCAGCTCGGTCCCTCATCGATCAACGTGTGTGACTGGACTTGTCCTTGTTGCTTCCAAAGGTGCTTCCAAACACCTCAAACACCTCAACCCCCCCCCCCACACACACACACACACACACAAACAAACAGCAACCCCACCCCCATCCTGCACCTCCTCAACGCATCTCTACAAGTGGCTGCAGGAGCCTCTTTCCAATCTTTGAAGACTGAAGCTGTGACAAAAACACAATATCAGCCCAAAATAGCACAGAAGTCACTGATCAGGATGGGCAGTGCCTTGACGTTTGTGTAAGTTTCAAGTTATCACACAGGTGGAAATATTGTCATTGGTTGCAGCAAAGCTTGTTGCATATTTTTCTGTGATAAAAATGCACTTGAAGTCATTTTTTTCTGGCGCCTCACTGGGGAGTGTTGGTCATTTAAACGGATTATTAAGGAATATAGATTTGTTCAAAGGAGGGATCTTTTCGCCAAGACTCTTAAGTACGGTCTAATGAGTCAAGCTGATTGCAGTGGGAGTAACACTGCCAATACAAGCAAAGCCGACAGAAATGTGATGAACTGCTCTTAAACAAACACTGGAGATCTCTGGACGACTCGAGCAAAAAATCGAGAAAATTGAACCCCCGGAAAAAAAGTGGAGTGGCAGCTATCAATCATGGAGCGACATCATTGAGCTGTGAACAAAAAATTGCCATCTGGACTACGTGCGCAACCATCTTATACGATAGACTAAACAACAGCCGAACAACAGATGAGAGAAGCCACTGTTACAGGATAGCGCGCATGTGAATAAATGAATCAAAATCACGGCATTTCAAATGCTGAAAGTGTGAACATCTCCTAAAAATCGCTTTTCCTAATTCTCCAGTTTAAGGAGCGTTAAAAGAGTTGCGAGCGAACCTTCTCTTCAAACACTGATGGGGGAAAAAGTCACTTTAATTAGTGGTAAATCTCTTATTATGTCTTGTACATACAATGGCTCACTGCACAGATGAGAACCCACAACCACATGGAGAACTTTTGCAAAAGTATGAAAACTTCATATTACATGCGCACTACGTTAATATTGCCTCTTAGCCTCGGGTTTTTCCAACAGAAGTTTCTCCCAACAATCTTTAGAAAAACTTTCCCGATGCCACAAAATATTTCAACGTGAATAAATCTGCTATAGAAACTGAAGAGCATATATTTGAACACCTCAAGGCCAAATCTCAAACTCTTCATTAGACATTTTTAGCAAATTATAAATCTGTTTTATTGCGCTGAGGAAAAAAAAAAGACTACCTTGCCTCAGCCCGAGGCGAGCGTCATTCACTGCTGTGACACATCGGATTGATTGAGGAAAATCTGACGGCGTACTTTTAGAAATGTACCCGTATTGAAGCGAACCTCTCTTTAGTTTCTGTGCTCATTTTATCCAGTGTGCATGATGCGGATACTCTAACGCATGACCGAGATGAGAATCCAGCATGCCGTGATAGGTCAAAATATGGTCATCCTATATTGTGCCACTGTCACAAAACACATTCTGAGAAAAACCCCGGTTGTTCCAATATCTCCTTCCTCAGGTGAAGATTCAGACATTTAACCCACTTTCAAACAGATTTTGACATATCTGGCGTTCCTGCTGCACACTATTGTTTGCAGCTTCCTTTTTTTTTAGGGCATATTTGTATTCGGGCTTCACCGGAGAGCAAATTTTCTGTTTTGTTTTCCGGCGCGCGTAAACAAAGGTGAGGGAAATCAAAATAATAAGAATGTGGACTCATCCGCAGTATGCTGGCGGAGGAAACAGAGCCGACGGATGTGATGTGAAAATATCATTTATCAGCTTGTGGTTTGATGCTGACTGCAGAGTAATAGGATGAGAGGAGGATGAATTGTCACTGAGAGCCCAGTGTTAAGGTGAAAAGGATCTCCAGGGGCTGTTTGATGTCTGTTCAGCTCGCTGTGAATCCTATCTCACCTTATTGTGTCCACACAGAGTTCTCAAAATTGGATCACAGTTGATTTTTATCTTTGAATGTGGATCACTATTATTGCATTAGAGAGGAGGATGTCAATCCTACCCAGTCTCTGTGACTTCTCTTCTGTTCCACTGCACATTTTCATTTGGATTTCACTCCATCTTAAGAGCAAATATGGCAAATTCGCAGACGTCTCTGTCCTTTTTCTGCTCACAAAGAGCTCCTTCTTCTTCTATTTTCACCGAGGCCTTTTATATTTTTGTGCTTCTAACATTAACATGTTTCATGGTTTCGTGTCAACTTTCTGAAAAGAGACTTTTTTTTGGCCTCCTTGTGACTGTGGTGTACGCTGTAGTGGCGCCTTTGTACAACTCCTTCACAGGAAGCCTTCTCAGTCTGTTGCACCTTACGCCCTCCCTCATGAAAGAGACATTTGAGATGCAAAATGCTTTTTATATTCATTTCCTTGTTCCCAGTGAGGAGATCTGAGCACATTTTCTAACCCCTGTTTTTATCATTCCCTCTTGCCCTCTCTTTCCCTTCTCCGTGGCTTTTCGTCTCTGTTTCAGTTCATCCACACCATTAGTGTGGTGGATAGAGATGAGCCACAATCAGGACATCACTTCGCCTTCACACTGGCTCCCGAATCTTCCAGCAATCAACACTTCACACTGCTGGATATCAAAGGTGAGTGGCCGGGCACTGTTTGCTCAAGTTGGGGGGGGTTGAGAATGCATTCCTGTTCAACTGTGCTGACGACAAGACAATCAGAAAATTTCCCCGCAAGCAGCAGTTTGCAAAACTTTTTATCGGTATTTTTTTCATTCTTTTTTTTTTGTTGCCGTGAGTGGGTGTTTGCATTTTAAGCGAGTACAGGTACAAAAAAGATCTATGCAAATCTGACAAAGGAATTTACAAACTTTTGATAGCTGAAGACTCCAGAATGATCTCAACCTTTACCGGCGTGACTGGAGATGCAGGCGGGTAATGAAAATGCTCGGGGGCATTTTGTATCCGCGAACCTTCAGGCAGTGTCGAAGCGGATCGGAAGGCGGCAGCTCAGGAAGCAACGCCACAAACCAACAAAAATAAGAATCTCCTTTCGTAGCTTTTCCAGGTGCCAGATGGTTGAATTTCGAAACATAAAACAAGTGATAAAAGTTCACTGCCAGAATAGTTTGAAAATTGCGGGAGACATTTTTGAAGTCAACCAATTTAGTGCCGTTCCTCTGTGATTTAGCATTTGGTTCATAATCAGGCTGATTTCTTTTAATTCATTATTATTTTTGGATAAACACCAGCTGTTATTGGAGTGATATCACGAAAAAGTGTGACAGGTGGCTGGATGTCTGACTTTCTGTTTCTGGAAATGAGATTCATTCTGAGTTTACTGTCTTAAGAAGTTCACTCCTCTGTATATGCTCCAAGGTGTTTTTCCTCTCTTCACTGTTGTGTGAACATTTTTCTTTGAAATTTGATGTGTTTGAGCCTTTTGTTTTCACAGTTTCTCTTGAAAAGACTGTGAACAGAAACACAGTGCATAACACACAGCACATATACATATCTTCGAATCGCAAGGCAACATCACACCCCCCCATGCTCCCCAGCGATGACTTTACCCTGTTAGGGAGATGAGTTTTTGTTGCTTGTCTGTGTTTTTGCAAGTGCGCTCGCAGTTCCCTCGTTTAGAGATGTGTACCTAAGTGAATGTGACATCCGGCTAAATCAAGATTGATCTGACACCAGGAAAATGTCAGGGGAGCAGCCTGAACCAGGGAAATGTCACCGTGTGAAGGCTGCAGCCCCGCTCACATGCATGTGAAAGGAACATAATGCGACCCTTGTGTAACGTACGCACACGCGCTGTATGTACGGGTGTGCATGAATGGGTACGGGGGATGAGCGAGAGTATGACAGAAGCGTCCCTCTAGCCTTTTCTTTCTCGTTTCCACACAAACGGCACACGCAGATATGAAACAAACAGCGTGAGATAATGAAGAACACCACTCTTCATATTCCTGTGTTCCCATTTTTCGCCATTACTGCTGCACAATCCAATCTATAGATTGTGATAGATTGTCTATAGATGCACACAGTAAGTCCAAGTGTGAAACGGTGTACATGTGGGAGATGGGGGGCAAAGATAAACAGGGACGTCCTCCATGCATTTTGGTATTTCATTTTACACCTCCCACCCGGTCAGTCCGACTCAAAGCACACGCAGGAAAGTTTGCGGAAAAATATGCCTTTAACATGGCCGCAAAAACACGACTGCAGACCCTACACACATTCTGGTGGAAGACAACAAAATACCACCTAGACGATTCACCCCCCCCCCTCACCAACACCAACACCACCCCTCCCTACCCCCCCACCCCCCACTCTGGTGTCTCTTTTCATGGACACATTTGTCAACCTGTCACTTTCAATCTGTCACTTCTTCTTCTCCTCATCATGGCCTCACATTGTGTTCTGTCTCCAAGCTCTGACACACAATGATGAAAAGGCATTTTCCCCCTGTTGCTAAACTCTTTGAAGTCGTTGCTGGCAGTCTGTAAAACACCCCCCCCCCCGTCCCCCCATCTCCCCCAATAAAGTTTGTTGCTACACGACAAAACTGCCATAGTGGCGCCAGTCAACGGTCCACTCCATGCTTCAAAATAAATCTATTAGAAGAAATCGTCACTTCATCGTCATCGTCAGTCATTTCATTCTTCAGGATTTAGTTACATGTTGAACTTCTTGCATTGGTTTTTTTGTTCTGTTGTGATTCATCGATGACTTAGGCTGCCTGTGTAAAAGCATGATTGGCACTTTTTGAAGGATTCAATGTCAAGAAAGCCCCCCCATCTCATGGAGCCATTCCAGGCAGGGGCACAAACACACTCCAGGTGGTGATCAAACACCTGATCAAACACATTGTGTTGGGGAGGCCTCATAGGCAACTTTCTTGGGTGCCTCCTCTTCAGAATGCGTCTTCCGATGAGTTTACGCAACAACCTAGAAAGAGCAATCGATCACGCAGCAGCCGAGCACAGATGTATCCGCGGGCCGATGACGCGACTCGACCCGACCCGCCGCCAACTGACTCGACCCGACCCGATTCGAGCAGAATTCGGCCAAAATCTGTAGGCTTCCTCCTCTAGCCAGTGTCAACATGCATGTGAAATCTCAAAAGGGTCGGTTGAGAACTGCAGTCGGTAGAGCGTTCACAAGAGAATCTGTATGGACCTGACAAATCCACATTACCCCCCCCTTCCGACAGCCCACACAGGGGATACAAATATAAACTGTTCATACCGCAATGCTGATGTGCTTGTTGGATTCTCTAATTTTACAGTTTATCTGTGATCATCAGCGCCAGTAAAAAGTGGCTGTGGGAGGCAGTTCAGCTTGAAAAAATATACCGCAATGTTTTTGGTAGTATTGATTTTGACTGAAAACTGCATTAGATGATTTGGTCCGGTTCCATTTTTTTTCCCTCCTCAAGCAGCGAGCCGTGGGAGTCAGCGCTGCGCAAAAGTCAAAAGGACAAACTCAGGGGTGCACCACACCCGAACATAAACAGTAATATGAAAATTGTTCTACATGTGCCAGAGGAACTCCAAAGTGACATGGATAACAGTGATATATGTTCCGGGAGATGGATTACTTGCTATCCTCTATGCAAGTCGACCCACAGAGCCACTCCGGCTCTATTTGTCAAAGTCTCGTCCTGTATTCTGCGTTGCATTCATCTATGTCTCTGCCAGAGAGCTTGTATATACACCGGTGAAGTTTAATCTCTAGCAGTGGCTCTCACACTCATCTTCTCTCCTGCTTTTGTTTGCTTCAGGAAAAAAGAAAGATAAATGTTAATAGCTCAAAAGCAGTTCAGTCGTCCTGTGAAATCCTTCAAGCTCAAGGCAAACCTGACAATCCTGTCAATCTTTGTCTGCTGTTGTCCAACCTCATAATGGAGAAAACATTTTTATTCTCCTGAACCTCGTGTGAAACATCGCAGTACTCAACAGTTCATCGCTATTTTTCACTCAGACACTTTAATACTTTGCAATTTCTGAAGAAACCTTTCTTCATTGTGATCCCGTTGTGAGCATCTTTCATTGGCAGTTTCAACTCTCGGAAGAAAGTTGCGTTTGAGTAATATTACGTTGATTTGAGGGATTCTACTTTTTCAATGTAACCTTGATCTGAAAATATCCGAATATGAAGGATAAAAGCACTCACGGAAAGTAGTTTCATCAAATTTCCTACTGCCGAGTGCAAGTCGGACATGAGAAAGATGTATTGTTCTTCAAAAGTCACCCATGTGTGATTCTCTGCTTTACCATCTCTCCCTCCACCTCGCACCGCCCACCCAGACAACACAGCCAAAATCCAGAATCAGCGGACAGGCTTTAATCGCCACGAGCAGAGCGTGTACTTCGTGCCGATTCTCGTGGTCGACAGCGGGCCGCCCTCGCTCAGCTCCACGGGCACCCTGACCATCCGTGTGTGTGGCTGCGACCCAGGTGAGAGCTACTGTAGGAGCTGCGCCATTACTAACATTATCGTCACTGTCTCCTCCTGTATTGGCGGCGGCGGAGCTCCTGAAAGGTCATCTACATGCTGTTGTTTCGGTCAGCAAACAGTTCTTATCGGCTCATGTTTGCGGGAAACAAAATGATTCAAGGTCAGAAATGTGCAGACAAATTGGCCTCTATTGAGATTCTTCCCCAATAAAGGAAAAAACAAAGATGTGTACATTGGAGAACTTAAACAAATTCGAGATGAAAATATGTTTATAGTCCACTGACTAAATACTAGAACTGTTGTGAATCTGTGGATGCTAATTTTTCTTTTTCAACACAGAGGGAATCATCCAGTCCTGCAACGCCACAGCCTATGCAATGAGTGCGGCTCTCAGCCCCGGGGCACTTATAGCACTACTGGTCTGCATGCTCATCCTCATAGGTAAGCAGATGGATGCACTCATGTATTTATGTATGAATGGCTGTTGGAGGGATAAAAGGATGGATGCGTGATGGATGGAAGGATGGATGGATGGATGGATGGATGGATAAGCACTGTTCATTAGTATTGCTTTCCTGGGGTCATTGCTAAGTTCAACTACTCCAGCAGGACCACCGAGAACATTAACAGCGCTGTCGGAATGTACTGGTAAGAAAAAAAAACGTACGACTGCGGGCGGCACCTCGACACGACTTCACGTCTTCTGCTTGTGAAAATCATGCAACCAAGCATGTGTCCCGTAATGGACTGACCACTTTTACAAGTTATCCATATTTCAGGAATGAAATCGCACTTAGGGGTGGCAGAGAAACGAAGATAAATGACGTTAAACAGGATCCGTTTTTTTCTTCTCTCTTTCACCTGCCTGTTGGTTATTTTTTCTGCATTTCGGATTTTCATGAAGGAAAAGGCTTCAGCTTGAACGGGAGCCGCGACCAGGTCGAGTTTGCTGACCGATATCAAGTCACTCGAAGACAAAGACGAATTGAAGGGAAGTAAAGTGGAGGTGGGCTGGGCAGGGCGAACAGGCAAAAGAGCTACCTCAGCACTCGTGTCCCCGAGGAGCCGCAGGCTTTAAATAGGCGAAGCTTTCCAGACATTCTTGGACTTTTTCGACACAGACGCGCGTACACATGTGCACTCACAAACATGCACATGCATGCACACGCTTACCCTCTCAGAGACCAGAGATGTTTGGTATTGTCGTATTTGAAAATTTTATGAGTTAGCTTCTCGCGCTCCCCCCACAGTACATCTTCGCGTCCCACTCCTCGGTGACAGCAAGAAACGACAATGCTGTCACAGTGTTTTGTCTCCCCTGCTCGCGCCTCTGCACAATTCACATCGTGCCGGCAGTGAATGATGGATGATGTGACACTGCGCAGCTTTAACTGTGACCAACATCGCTATCTCTTTCTTTTAAAAGCTTTTCTAATGAGAGTTGTTAAAACTCTGTCTCCATTAACCACGCCATCCTCTGCAGTGAACTTCAAAAGCAGAGCATCATTTATTCATCGTGGTTTTAAAAGCCTGGGACAAAAAAATGTTATGTACAAATCTGAGGCAACCTCTGATGGCTATAAAAACACAGTGTTTGCTGTGTATTGTGGTTTTGGTGTTAGAGGCTTGATGGCATCCCCTCAAAACAATTCTTTAGCCTTTTATACGAGCATAAAGCTAGACGCTGTGCTGGAAAAAATAGAATTACAGGGGATAAAGAAATTTTTCATGGGAGCTTTGGTGAGAGAAATTTTTACATTTTGCTGGGGGTTTTTTTCGCTGCGGGTGTAAGAGATGGGGGGGGGGGGAGAAAGAAATGATCCCAAGTTGATTCCTCTGGTGTCAGTGACTAATCTGAGCGACTGGCAGGCCACTGTGATTGAGTGATTGGAAGGAAATGGACTCAACATGCCTCATCAAGGCACTGAAGGACAGGCCAAGTCAGAGCTCCCACCTTCTGCTAGTCATCATGTGCTCAGTGAAGTCTCAGGGCTGCGGGGGGATCGGGGGGCTGCGCAGTGTTTTCACAACTATCATTTGGTGTGAATAACAACACAGGGGTGAGGCTTGTGACAGCAATCTTATCATCTCCACTGCACAATGGCCAACACTTTACCGCACCCCCCTTTTACTTAATACACCACATATGCGCGTGCGCACACACACACACACATGCACGCACGCGCACACACACACACACACACACACACACACACAAATTACCCCTCCGCGCTACTTACACCAACAAGCTGAGACAAATCACTCCACACCTTCAAACCGCAATGCAATCCATTCTATCATTGCAGTTTTCGTGTGCACCATGTCTTTCCCTGCCTCCCTGTCTCTCTCTTGCACGCACACACCCACACACATACACACACACAAACACATGTACACGAAAACATACTCAATGGCCAACTCACTCGCTCTTTCCATCTCTCTCTCTCTCTCTCTCTCTCTCTCTCTCTCTCTTGCTCGCTCGCTCGCTCACTCTCTCGCTCTCTCTCCAGAGGCTGGACCACCTCGATTAGATCAATTGTTGGATGATGAGAAAAATGAAAACAAATTTCTGCCTAATTACCTCACAAACAAACAGTCCTTCCATCAGTTCATTTATAGGCCTGATGTGATGAATCCATTCCACTGCGTCGCAGCATCTGCATGCATCCATTCCAATTACCTCCCATCTGCTTGTGATGAACTCCCGCGTGGGGGCAACCAGCGCGGCCCAAGGGTAAATTAACCGTCTTGTCAGGAACGCTTATCGCAACATCTGTACACACGGGGACCCGCATTGTGCGTATAGGTATCGGCCGTATACAGGTACATTTGCCTCCAGCAAAAGTAAATTCTTTACACCGTGTTGTATCAGCATCTCCTAAGGCGCGTTAATCTCCTCGTGAAATAGATTTTTAATGGCTCACAACTGAAGCATCTGTATTCCTAAAGTGTTATCGGCGAGAAAGGGGGTTTGTCAGAAGAGAGGTTATCTGATCGTCTTTGCTGCCGAATGTCACATAATGGCACACACTCTCCTTAACACGATTTACTGAAGAAGCAGCTGATCTGCATATATGAGGGAGCTCATGGCATTAAGTTTCCCACCTCCTATTACTCTTCTCATTAGTGGGAATTTAGAGTAATTGTCTCGGGGCTCGCTTAGTATGCATGACGGTGTGTGCCACAGTTTACCACAAACCATGACTTTTTCTTCAACCCCGTGGCAATTAATTTGCCCCATTCATGGAGAAGAAGAACAAACACAATGGTTATAGACACCGCTTCCCCAGTGGGGCCCAGCAAACAATGCGAGAAAAGAACTGTACATTATCAGTCAGAGATACTGCATAAAGTCCCCATTCACGATGTGCAAGGCTTTTTTAGCAGTCTGCCGCAGCTCTTCAGGCACAGAGCACACATGGTGTTTTCACTCATCGAGTTATTTTTAGGCTTCCCCTTTTAAAATGATGAAAGTTACCAATGAAAGCAACAGGTACAGACTGTGTCAGTGTTACGCACTGACGTTTTCTTTCACACTTTCCCAAGGAGGATCAAATGAGTTCGGAAAGGAAACATGAGAAAAAGGTGAAATACAGTGTTTTAAAGTCACACCCTGACTTACAAGGTTACTTTGAAGGAGCACACTTGTCAGAGGATCCATGCATACTAATAGCGATGCTCGAGTCCATGTGAATGTCTGGTATACGGCACGTGAAATCCTGACACTCATCGGGCTTGGCTGGGAATTGGCGCGGCCATATCTCATTTCGACAATGTATGGATGGGTATTCTGGTGGCTTCAGAGCATCAAACAGTCTGTGCCATTCCAGACAGCACAGGCCCGATGATAATTGATAGTCTTTTTATCTCTGCGGGCTTGTAGGCATTTGTTTTAGCGAAGAGGCCATCGGTTCCAGAAGATGCATGGTGCCTACTGGTTAATGATCTATCTAAATGTCCCCTCACTGGCATCCCTTTAGAGCAGTTGCTTATTGTGTCTGCTCGAACGAAGACGAGGTGGTCTATTTGTGGCAACACGATCCATGTCTGCCTGCTGGGAGCACAGAAAGATCCAGCTGGTAACGATTTTAACATACAAAGCGACAATTTAGCAATCCAGCATTTGGTTTATTTCAGTGTCTTATGTCTGCTTTTTTCAAGTATTTTTTTGTGTGCGTGTGAACAACATGGGAGTAAAACAGTGGTTCCCAACTTGGGGTCGAGGACCGTCTTCGAAGGCATCAAAGAGGCCCAGTCTTCTCTCAGGTTTTCCAAATTAGACGAGCACATTTCAAAGAAAACCACAGGATACTTTCTCAAATTTGACAGGGAACCTGCTGTTTCATGTGGGTAAGACTGTGTGTTTGGCTTTACTGTAATCTTTTGGTCATCCGTCAAACAGGGTCCTTCACATTTCATCTGAGCAATTTTGGGGGGGAAATGGTTGAGAGCGAGTGGTGAAAAATCTGAATGGATGTTGGTGCATTAACAAACACCATGCCAAATCATAACAGCTGCTGCTTGATGTAACAATACAACTGAACCCTAACACTGTTCGGATGGTAAATTGTTAACCAAGTGATATTCCTCAGGACTACAGAGTTTGTTCAATGCTGCCAATGCGGTACCTGCTGAGTATCTACTCGACAGTGTGTCTTTG
>JASSRZ010013235.1:0-24935 GCA_032164315.1 Malacoctenus gilli | reverse complement strand
TCTGTACACAAATGCCAAACATGCAGAAATCTAACTTGACTCAATTGCTCTCTGCTGACGCTGTGGAGTAAAGCAAAACATGGAAAAGAAAATCTGGGGATTCTAATAATGTACTTTTTTTGCATCAACACAAAAGGTTAAAAATCAAAGTGGCCTTTTCTACGCTACTTTTGTTCTGGGCCGACCCAATTAGGATCCAATATAGCTACGTGTGGGCTCTAAATAAAATGAGTTTGACATCTCTGCCCCACAGCTCTGATCTCAGCATAATGACACACACAGATCTTAAATGTCAGAGGTTAAATTAAGACTTGTCAACACTCATCTCAACATCTATCCATCAATCATCCACCTATCATCCTTCCATCCATCCAATATACCCATTTTATCCTGTGTTTCAGAGCAACTGTCCATGGCAGCTGAAACCAGTCACACCGTGCGACAGGTGAACTGGAACCTCAGTCAACACATATATGGCAGATATTTTGTGCCTATTTTTTTCCCATGTGAAAATATTGGTTCAAGAACAATTTCTTCAGTTTGATTATCAAAATGAATGCTTAACATTTAAATCTTTACTCGACATTGTTGGAGTAAATCCAAGCAGGAACCTGGTTACCACTGAGTCTCCACGGAGCAAAGCAGCAGCGAAGCAAAAATAAAACCTTTCCACTTTGAGCTAACGCTGCCGCCATCAAATGAAAGCACAGCTAAAAGAAGGGGGGGGTGTCTAAGGCATTAAGTTGATATTGATTCAGGCGTTGCCTGAGCACCTCGGGCAGATTGTTGCGAATCACACGACCCAGATGGAAAAAGTCCTGTCACCCCCCTCTTTTAATTCAAAATATTGGATCAGCCAAAAGGCCCGGCTGCAGACTCCGAGGTTATCAAATGGCACACAGTGGCATAAAATGTGTGCGCTGCTGCCTGCGGCCAATACTAACCAGGCTTTAAAGGTGTTCCGTTAAATTTTAAGAGTGAAGGGTTGTGTTTCGCCCTCCCTGGCTTATTTAAAGATTGATTAATACTCCAGCAGAGAATGCTCGGGAAGAATGACGTCAAAAGTGTTAACAACCAAACATTTTTAACTGCCACAGAGTGGTTTAGGTACTGCAGGCTCGTGCAGGTCTTTGCTGCATGCAAGGTGTTTTTTGCCACTGTCAACATAAAAGGCTAGCTGGTGTCACATGTAACAGTCCAGAAAACCAATTGAAGCATCAACGTGTCAGTTCTGTTGCAGAGTAAGTCTTGAGTGTCGACTTGTCTCTGGCAAAGGGTTCAGTTTTAAACACAGATCCGATGAAAGAAACTTTCTGCTCATGTCAGCGTGTGAAGTATCTTCTGCCACAGCCATTCTGCTATATATCAACGCATTATCAGTTCATAGTACAATTAAAAGTTGTTCCTTGGAATATTTATTTTTAAGCATCTTTTAAAGTGTTGTTTACTTTTCAGTTTTGAATACTTCTATCATCAAACGTTTCTGCCTAATGGTGCATTCAGACAATAATAGTTCAGGGACACAATTGTTTATTGAGGCAGAGAATGCCCCTACAAATTTCACCCATGTGTTTGGTTTGCTCCACTTATTTACCACACATTTCTGAAAGCGGACCAAAGTATCTGGTCAACATCAGGTGCAGATGCCTCTCGTTCAGGGTTGGAATAACCAAGAAAAAGTGCAATGCGTTGCAATAGCGACACAGGTGCTGATCAGTCACCGTGTTTCACGTCCTCTCTCTCGTCGACTTCAGCTTTTTGATCTGCCCACTGTCGTCAGGTTGTCTTTCACTAGGCTGAAGAACGCAAGAACCAGGGTGCACTTACAAGTGTTCTGAGAACCATGTGGACCAGTTGACCTGTGTGTTCTGCACAAGAATTTGAATATGATTTTCACTCCAGACCAAGGTCCAAACAGACCTCAAAAGTCTGGTGTAAAAGTGCCCGAAGAGGAATCACATCTGAAAATTAGGTGAAATCTTCATGTGCTTCAACTGTTTTTTTAGCCCTTTTACCTCCTGGTGGTTTTACCATTGTGTAATTAAGACATCTATTTTATCTGTAATCGTTTATTTTTCCCTGCAGGCTGAGGAAACCTCTCATCTGCCCTATTTTGATCAGTCTGTGCGAGAACAAGAGAAAAACCCTCAGTAAAATTATTGAGCTCTGAATCAACTTTGTAAATTGCCATATCATTGTTGCCATGAACCTCCCACACAACCTCAACAAAAGGTTTAAAATCCATATCTTCGTTTGAAGTGTGCGAAAGTAGGAAATTTCACACAGCTAAAGAATTAGTGAGAAAAACACTTTGTGTTTCACAGAGAAGAAACCCGCAGCCCTCAGGGTTCGGTTTATTACATCAACAAGCATTTCTTTTCACAGATAACTGAGGGAGATTAAGATTTAACTAAAAGCAGCGCCCACTGTAGCAGTCAATTTAAAGTGTGTAGACCTTAATTTAAGTGCAGTGGTGACTCCTCCATAACTCATTGCACATTGGCAGTCTTGCAGACAATTGATTTGACGCTGTCTCTGCATTACTACATTTGAGTCTGCCTCCACAGCATCTCTGTCACTTTGAATGAAGGGGGACAACTGACTGAGGCCTCACTGCTCACAGTGAACAACATTAGTGCCGTACAGTCGATTGACATGCAGCTTATGTGGAAGCTTTCGCTCCAGAAACTTCAGGGGAAAGTGTGAAAAGAACTGAGCACTTTTGAGTCACATGAGGCACATTTTTGAGTGCCTCAAGGGTATTTTTATAATGTTATTTATCAGCCATTTGTTGACAGCATAACAGTTGATATGAATGATGAACCACTTGTCTGTCTCTGAGTGGTCTTGAGTTGAAAGGTTTTACTGTAAAATCTATTTGATTACACAGAAAGTCTTCTCACTTCACTACATTCACTGAGATAAAAAGGTTTTAAACAATATTGCCAAAAACTTCACACATCCCTGCTTTTCTCGTCTTATCCAAAGTGATAAAAAAACTCTAAAATTGTTACTACTCCTGGCTCACCTTCATTACATGCTTCTTTAAGTACAGCTTTGAGACATTGCAGTTTGATAGTGAACAAGATGAAGAATGCAATCGACTACACTCCAAATTTCACTCCGCGATTCTTGTAAAACCATCTTTTTGTTGTGTGTTTGAGATTTTCCCATCAATTTTGTTTTCAATGTTGTAGATTCAATCTGTCATCGTGTGGTTTTTGAAACCCTTTCAGTTTCTGGTTCTCATTTTCAATACTGCTCTTCTTCAGCCACTTCAGGAAAAAGAAAACCAAAAAAATAAAAACAAACACTCGGCAGCCTCCAGTGCAAAAATCCCAGTGCAGGGAAAGTAAAGAAGCAATGCAACTCACAAATTTGGCATAAAAAAGTTTCTGAAAAACCTCATTTCTCTCTACAACACAAACACCAACATTTATTCTTCTATCTGTCTGTGTTTCACAGTAAATGTCAGTAGACCTACATCTGTATGAAGTATGCATCAGTCATGAATTTTTTAACACAATATGAATTGCAGGTGTTTGGCATTTCTAAGATGTAAACTGAGAAATGAGAGATTTTCAGATATGTATGATGAATTTTTTTTTCCGGAAAAAAATCAAAAACTCACTTCCTTGAACTATTGTAGTACTTTTTCAGCTGAAATGTTGTGAAAAGTATTGGGAAGAAACAGGAATTACCGTACTGATGTTCACACATGCAAAGGCTGCACCCGGAGGAATTCCTGTCATATTCAGCATGTGCTCCTTGAACATCTCTTTGGGTTATGCTGCAGTTGTACCTCAGCCGAAACACTTGTGACTCAGGAACATTACTCAAAGAGGCCTTTTTGCTTCTTTGGTGTCCATCAGGGTTCACATGAAACTTGCCAATGTGTACATAGAAACCACTGAGCTGCGGCCAATGACTGTTGAAACTGAGGTACTTTTGGCAAAGTGAGATAAGCAAACTTGTGACCAGAAGGTCTCTGGTTAAAGGCTGAGAAACAACTCAGTCGAGCTCTTGAGAACTCTCAAGAACTCGTGTCTGCTTCCTCGAGGTTAAGCCGCAGATCATTCCTTTTAGTATGTGTAGTGAGGTTAACTATGAATTATATGTGTTAAAGGGAGAGTAGAATTTCTCCAAAGGGATCAATAAAGTAATTTAGCCTGAAGGTAAATATACTCGCACTGAGCCATGTTTGTGTAGGATTGTGCAATCTAAGGGGAGATTCAGCTTGCAGTTGCCTCACTTCTGATGTCATTAAGGCAGGGTAAGCAAGGATACAATCATTTAAAGCAGTGTTTCCCAAACGGTGTGCTGCCGCACACTGGTGGGCCTTGATAAATGTTCAGCTGTGCCGTGGGAAATTGTCCAATATGAATTACGGAGCGCATTAAAACAGGATTGCCAAACCACTGGTCAGTTAGCGTGATGCCCGGTTAACCACTTGCTAATCGCGAGTGGCTAATCAAAGAATCGTGACATTTCCTGTTGTGTCGGTCCGATTGTGCTGCATCGGCACATGTTCAGATTGTCTTTGTGAGAATCAGCTGCTGTGCGCGATCAATAGCAGTGGCGCTCTGACGGCCGTGGTGCGTTTGTGGACGGACGGAAACCTCACCATGTAGTTCGACGGGAAAACCTGCATTTATTGTGCATTTTACACCAACACAAGGAACACAGACAAGTCGTGACACTCACTGTGAGAACCAACCAGCTGCAGCCAGAACAGCAGGAGGTCTTAAAACGTGACGTTGTTCTTATGTCTTTGGTCTTTGTCTAATATTAATGGAGCAGGTCTAAAACAGTCAACACAGTAATGTTCATTCTTATGGATTTTAACCACATTCATTCATTCATTCATTCATTCATTCACTTAAATATAGTACATTTTTAAAGATTTTTGTTGGTTGTCTGCCTTCAGATTTTTTCCAACGAAAATGTGTGCCTTGGATGAAAAACGTTTGGGAAACATTGATGTAAAGGACACGAATTATATATTTATTTAACTTGTGACACACATATTTTTAATCTTGCAAATATTTCCATTTTCCTGTTTATCGCGAAAGGAAGCCACAGTCCTGACCACATTTTTCTGGTTAAAGTTGATGGAACCCCCCCGCTGCACTACGTTTGCTCGGCCTGCGTGTGGTGCGTGCACAGAAGAAGGCACGAAGAAGAAAAACAGGAAGTGGCAGACCCGGACAATTCCCGCCCGATTTGCCGGCACGAAGGTGGAGAAGTAACAGGAAAAAGGTCCATGAGTGTGGGTCCGTCACTTTGGGAGTCCACGTCTGCGTTTCTTCTTGGTGCATTTTTCTTCCTGATGGAATCACAGCGGGTGAGTTTCAGTGGACGAGTTTTATAACTTCTTGAAACTTTGTGACGATAACAGGTGTTAAAGTGCTAACATTGAACAACCATGAATTTTCCAAATGGCGTTTTGGTCGGTAAAAGGAAAAAAGTAGCAATATACCCAACGATAATGTGTTTTTTTTTTTTTTGACACATTGTCTCTGGTTTGCTGGAAAGGACTCCAACTACCTGACCGGCACAGTTGAAAGGTGGCTTGATCCACTGTCACATCTCTATAGATGCCCTTGAGACCTTATTTCTGTGGCCTTGATTCTTTGAGGCTCAGTCAGAACTGTTGAATGAAACCTCCCTCGCTCTCTCTTTCTGACAATATCTCTCAACTTAAGCCAATCTCTGCCATCTATCATAAATGTTTTAAAAAGATCATCTCTTTTCATTTAACGAGAGCCCCCTTCAGGTGTCAACCATAGAAAAAAGACCAAAAAAAGCACTGAATGAAATAAAATGGCAAAATTGGAAAAGTCGAAGACCGGCATGTTTGATGTCATCATATGCCCTGCAACACAAAGCTACTTTTGTTTGCCCTTCAAGCACCATGCAGCAGGGTCCTGCAGATTCTCATCCAGTCCCTGCAACACAGGGTGCATACTAATATTATTTAATCCTGCCATTAAACCACCACCTTGCGAAGGCTTACCCAAGGAGACATACTGAAAAGGGCCCATACCTACCTGTCAAAAGTTATCCTATTGAACATGTAGCACTTCATCTGTGCTGTTCACATGTGAGATTTATTGCTAAAGTAATGGGTGTCCAGGCAGTTGATCTCTCTTCTGGGAGGTGTTTCAAGCATGCGCCTCTTTCCCCAGAGGGAGGTAGACTGAGTCTCTTATGCCTCAAGCCACACTGTATTAGCCTCTATGTAATAGTTGGAAGACACAGATGGAGCATATATCACTGCATGCAGAGCTGTTCTCACACTATCCCCCACAATTTCTTGCCATGGTTGGATCAATTGTCCTCTAAATAGAGACCGTAATTCAGCTCAGGGTTGACAAAGTACCAAAGTTGTCAAGGGCAAGAGTAGAGCACTCCAACTGTGTTTCGGAAATGTCTTTGCTGCCGGTACTTTCTGTCGAACTGCTTTGTGAATCATGTTGTTTTTGAGCCTAATTTTTCAGTATGATTTATACAAGAAGCTGCTTGTGATTGATAAAACAAACAATGACCAGTCACTTAATTTGGCATCAACACTAAATCTCAGTGCTTGTAAAAATAAACACACAATAATAAAAAGTTGGAAATTTGAGACGCTTGCCAGCACATTGTTTTTCTCTCATGTGCTAAAATTGTCAATAAAGCTGCATTTGTTACAACAGATGCTGTGACAATAAAGTCAGCTTAATGTACAGTGTGGGTGAGTCACTTTTGTGATTCACATGAGTGAGCATTTTGCTATAGAAAACTTTGCAGACTTTGTAAATAGCACTGCCATTGTTGTCGTTCTGATTCATTGTCATTCAAGAGCAGGAGATGTTATGGGGTCACCGCAATGAAAACAGCCTGATTCTTGGAAGAAGCTCCTCCAGCAAGGGATTTAAAGGAGTGGTCCTCCTCATCCTCACTCTGTTATTAGAATCACATGTGCTTGCATTAATGAGAGACAATCTAATCTCAGTATGGTCATTTCTGTGGCTGAAAAACAGGCGCGTTCTTTAATTAGAAAAGGAAAAGATCCAGTTTAATGAGAAGTAATAAAAAAGGGCAACGCAGGGTTTGTATGAATCACCATCACTGGCTTTTATCAGAAGACTTTTGGATCCTGTGTGCCTCCCTGGGCCCCAGTGATTTCCCTTATAGTCCCCACATATGAAGGTAAATAAGCTGTTTGTCAAGGGAGTGCAAATGTGATTGAATGTGCGAACTCTTTGCTCTGTTATTGTCTAGTGACCTGCGACCGGCCTCAGTAGTAAGTGGAAATATACCTTCAGGGAACTGCAGCTTATGCTAGCTTATGAGAGTCCGCCTGTCAGGGTTGAAGTCATTACACCAGAAAAGTATGTCACACAGCACTCATTATTCAAAATGAAAATTATGGATTACTCGTTTTGCTACTCCCTGGGAAACTGTTTATTGGTTTTACTTCTCAGAGACACAATGTATCATGATTGCTAATTAACAGTATTGCATCAAACCCCTGCCTAATAAGAGGATATACGCAAGATCAATTGCATGCTCTTTATTATGTGATAGGCTATTCATGTTGGCAGATCAGCTGCTGGAAACCATCCCAAACAACACCAAACAGAAACTGTCGCTACTCAGTTGCCTGTACGTATTGTATACTAAAATGTAATCATGCTTTCGAGTAGAAACTAAAGCAGTTACCGATTGCTAATGCAAATAAAGCTCTGAGCAAGTCGTAGACAAAGTAACTTGTTGAACACAAAACATGTAAAGCAGAACGTATAAAAACACATTGGCAAAGAAAATCCAAATATGTCAAGTGAAGAATGTACTGAGCTGGTATCATTGAAGTTAAGAATCACTTAAGTAGGAACCAAATGAAGTCAAGTTGAACAATTTCTCTGTTCTAAGTTTACAAACTGGCCAAATGAAATACTATGAAAAAAGAAGCCTGTTTTAAAGTATTCCAACAGTCCCAACATGCGTTATGTCATCAAAGAATCCACAAAATAATAAGCACAATCACTCTTTGATGAAGTTGTCTGACATGCAAGATGCCTGCAGTGCACTGCAGCTTGGAGTTGACAAGACCAAGGACACTGTGGAACTTGACAAGATAATGAAATTAAAAATCAAACCACTATAGCTGCACTTGGGTGAATTTTCATGTTTATAGTTTACACTGCTTTGTGGAAACACCGAGTAAGCCTGAGGAGTACCTGCATACTTTACAGCTCAAAATTGTGTATTATGCTGTAGGAAAATTCACTGTTAACAGTGGCTCTCGACTCACCTCTGACATTTCAGCTCTGAAGAGAGGAAGCAGACATGAAGACTTAGCCTTCATACATTATTAACTGTGCAGCAGCAGAAAGCAGAGTCCCTGGTTTAGGAAATTAGTCTCTGCTAGTCTCTCAATAACAGCCCTCTGAGCAGCTTTAATGTTGACTTTCATTGACTTGAGCAGAAGTAGATTGGTCAAGAGAAGGAAGATCAACAGCCCCCAGTTCTGAGAGTATGATCAATGAGAAAAGACGGTATAGTTACTGAGAACTTTTTGGTGGTTTGGGTCTTTTTTCCTTACATAAATAAAAGAAACAGACAGTAACATATATAAGTGGGCCATTGCCTCAATGTTGTGGAAGTTTCGCTCTACATTAGTTAGATATCAAGCCTAGAAATGTATGACAACCAATAGCAGTCCCATACCTTAGTATAGAAACCAAAACAGAGATCTGAAAACCAACAGCATAATTACATGAGATTCCCTGTAGAAGGTTGCCAATTATTGGCATGAAAATGGAATTGTAATTAGTAATAACACCTAGAAAGTGAAGACTGTCACTAGGGTTAGCAACATTGTAATACTCCCCTTCTTTTTAAACCAGCGATTAGACATTTTGTGGTGTTGTAAGGCTCGCTAAGTCTTTGAACGAGCCTTTAAAGCTTTGTCGAATGAAATAATGTGAACCGCCTATCTGGGTATTTTCGTACATGCTGGAATTATGGGTTTATTGAAGCTGTATAATTGCATTTTATTGTTTCTTTCTTTCACCTCTCCCTCATTCTTGTGGCTTATACCCCATCCGCCCTCGGAGAAAAGTTCTTTCTATTTCTATTTTACTTCTCTACAGCAAATTTGATCTCCTTTCATTATGCAAATCAATTTAATTTCAGCTAAAACCTGGAGAGAGCGAGTGAGGGAGACTTCGGAAGAAAGGAAGATGAATTAGAGAAAGATGAAAAGGAAATGCAACAAAATTCATTTAGAATGAGCCATTAGATTTTCCCTGGATCTAATTCTAATAGATTAAACCCTCCATTTTTTCCCCTCAGTTTGGACTTTTTTATCTTTGGGGCGTTGATTTAGGGTGACACCTGTTTTGCCCTAAAACAATTGCACTCCTTGCCCAATGTCGCTGGGTGAGAGACAGATGGAGCTTTAGGATAAACTGTCTCTGTGATTACCCTCTCTGTCTTGTACAGTAAGTCAACATTATAAATCTCAGCAGAGACACCAGAGCAGTATCAGCCAACTCTAAAAGCCAATTACTTTTTCAATGACCTGGCTCATGTAATATTTACAGCGATATAGTGGCTTCTACTTACTTCAAGTCCATGAAATTGTGATGTGGAAATAATAAAATTATTACTCTCCATTTTCAGTATTGCTCTGTATCAAATGAGGCTGCCACTCCAAGGTGACAGGAAATGTTTTTCCCGTCACACAAAGATGAAATGTGTTTTTATTTTTCATCATTTTATTTTGAATATGAGGTTTCTCCAAGTTTGAAATGGCTTTGATGTTTATTTAATGCGGACTACACACTTGTACACAGTTTGACATGTTTATCATTAAAATTTCTTTTAAATTGCTGCTCTTTTTCCCCCCCCTCACACTTCACAAATTTAATTACCATTACCAAAGAGTTCACAATCAAACGTTTATTAAGCAGTATGAAGGCAGAAGGCCAGACCCCATGGTGAGAAAGGTTGCAGTACTTCTCTGCATGAAACCATAAGTGAGTGTGTGCACGCTTTGATGGATGTGTGTGTATGTGTGTCTGTGGATTTGCCGGTCTGTTGCTGTGCACGGTTGGGCCTGACAAAGGCTGTGGAGTGGACAAGCTGTTTCAGCTGGTCTAGTCCTGGCCCACGTCAAGCAAATGCCTGCACGCACGCACGCACGCACGCACGCACGCACGCACGCACGCACGCACGCACGCACGCACGCACGCACGCACGCACACAATTTAAACACGCATACACATGTGTGCCATTGGCAAGGTTATTACTCTCTCTCCCTGATGTGTCCTTACTGTCCCCCTCTGTTCTTCTGTTTCTGATCTATTCTCTTTTTCTATGAAAAATAATGAGGACGTCATTGCAAATACATCAAAGAGGCCCAACGCCATTGTCATGAGTGTGGGAGCATTTTTAGAATGGCTGAATGAACTGAGGATAAGTGCATGCTTACATCTCACATTATATCTGACATTTGGTATCCTTGAAATCACTTTGCTGCATCTGAAGCGTCTCCATCAAACAACAGCAGAACCAATTAACCCCTAAAATCTCACCTGACTGGAATTAAAGCAGTAAAAACTGTAAGATTGTCTAGAATTTGGCTTTTCTGGTCTTGTTTGTTTGTTCCTTCTGATATATTTCAGCCACTGGATGATAAGAAGCTGATATTTGACCTTTAGATTGCCAGTTGTTGCTTTACTGTAACTCACTTTACATATAGTGCGTTTACAATGTTTACAGCATCAGCTGTAGCAGAGCACCAGGTTCTTGGGTTACATTTGACAAGCTTTTCTGCTCCAGGATCTTGTTTTCTTACGGAAATCCACTGCAGAAAATAAGGGGAATTTTTGTGTGGTGTAGTTAGAATCTTGTTTTGATGGTATTCCAACCTTGTTTGACTTTCACTTTTGGCTGTCTGGCATAGCAGGGTCAGCTGAAAGCTGACATTAAACAGAAAATTGAGAAAAGAGTAGCAGCTTTGTATGCTCGAAAACTTAGTGAGTTTTCAAGGAAGTTTGACATCACCCTCACATCCTAAAAAGTGTTTTCAAAGCTAACTGGTAATATTGTCATCCTGATGATAATTTTTTTGCATCTTTTAGGAGGATACCACCATTAGAAGAGACACTGTAGCAGTATTGCTTCTGAAAAACACAACTTTTGGCTGTATAATTACCACAGGAGTGCTCATAGAGCCAGTATGGAATAAGTTAAGTTACGGGTTATAGTCCCAATGGGAAAATTACTTTCGACATTCAATCCATCTTATTCAAATTCACACTGACTACACATTGAATGAGCAGTGGGTTGCTGCAGTGCAGCAGCTGGAGAGCGGTCGGGGGTTAAAGGCCTTGCTCAAAGGTTCACAGTCGTGTTGACGCGGGTGGGAAGTTTAGTTTTCATGTTCGCTTCATAAACCACAAAGCCACCACTGCCTTCCAATCTTTTGTCTTAACTACACAAGACTGAATTGCTTGAAATATATTTGGGGGTTATTAACTTTAAAAATGAAAATGGATCTATAATTAAACTGTTTAACCTCCCATCTAATTTTGATTATCCGATTAATGGAAAACAATGTTAAACTGCCTTTATTAACTTGGTATTTTTTATCTATCAGACTCTTGATTGATTTTTCTCTAATTCAGTTGCAGTGTCCAGGTCTTTTTTTGACCAGATAACAGTTTTTTTCTGTGGAATTTTATCTTTATTTCTTTGTTAAAGAAATAAAAATCTCAACCATGATGTGAATGACCTTCAAATGGATGCTGTTGGAGGCAGAGCTTGAGCGATGCCTGCACCCAGGGAGTCCACAGCAGGTTACAAAACTGGAGGACGAATGGCAGAATAATGCTCGAAAAGGAAGTGAAAGAAGAGAGGTCTCTGAGCTCAAAGTGTGACTCAATCTCACTTTTCTGCACCTAATTCTTACCAACAAGAGTGATTATGACAGAATTTGAGAATTTCTAATTGTGAATAATTGTGAAAAGTAAATAACTGCAACGGGTTCAATATTCACTCCTCCTTACCCACGAGGTCAAATTAGAACAGGACAGAATGATGTTGCTGCCAATTTGTGACATCTGTCTCAGTGAGATGCTGATATCAACAAAATGTTAAATAAGCTGGTGAAAACAAGGAGGGTTTCCACTTTGGCTCTTACAGCTGGCTGTGGCTGACCAACAGGTGAACCCAAGGGTGTCCTCTTTATTTCAACATGGGGGGAGACATCTGCTTCACACTGTTCACTGCTGTTGCAATTAGTTTGTACCATGACTCGCTCAAAACAGAATATAATTAAATGCATTAAACACTTCATATATGTATGACCTATAACAGGTTGCCACTCAACGTGAAGCTGACAAGTAGGAATGTTGAAATAGCTGTTAAAACAACCCACCTACATTTCTCAAGCCAATTAAAAGGAACCCTAATGGTTGCCATTTCATAATTCTGACATGAAACGAGACCTTTTATTTTATTTTTTTTACAATTCATGATGGCTGATGCTACATCAGAATTTGTATTCTCTTTACAATAACAAGCTCACATGGTGTGTTGAGCGAACCAGAGGAGACTTGTCAGAAGCCATGTGTTGCACCCTGGTGTTTTGGACCTTGAAGACATGTAAAACATGCAGGGCAGTGGCCTTAATCATTAGACACATTTTGTCCAACTTTTATCTACACACATTCTGTATGAACCCAGTTTTTGAGACATCAGAAGAAATTGTGTTATTGGTTGCAAATTTTGAGTGGACGTGGCCAATGTGGCTTTGTTTGCTGGCACAGAAAGTTGAATGGCATTGTATTGTTCTGAAGCACAGCTGGCTGTGGCTGTGGGAATCTAGCCCCCCAGAGATCTGAGTTTATTTTTTGTGAGAAACTAAACAAATTTCCTTGCTATTGTGGAGCACATAACACCCTTCAGGTTCACGAGGAGCTGGCGGACTCTGGGTGAAAGACAGTTCCTTTGAGGGCTGACTCAAAGAGACAGACAGTCACCTACTCATGCCTATGGGCTGTTCAGAGCAACCGGTAAACTGCACGTCTTTGGATTGTGGGAAGAAGCCAGAACACTAAGTGAGGATCCATGCAAGCACCTGGAGACAATACAAGTCCAAAAAAAAAGCCCATTTGAGTCAAATCAAGAATACTCTTCCTGTGTGGACTGGAGGAAGTTAAAAGCAATCATTTTATACAGTCGGGCATTGTCAGTGTGAGTAATTAGACAAACTTGAACTTGAAACTACATTGTATTATCTCTCATGACGATCTATGGCCTTTTTATTTCATGCAATTGATCGAAAATCTCTGTGAGTGAAACTCGCTCTTTAATCTGGTGTAAATCCAACAAGGCAATTTCATTATACATACAACTTTGCCCTTTGCTGAGTAAGCTGCAGGAAGGCAGATATGCCACACAATTAATTATCAGTGTTTGTAGATCATTAATTTTTATTAAAGCCAGCAGCAAATGTGAGTGCAACGATTTTCTCCATGCTCTGATAACACAGATAAACAGATCATTAGCCTTTTCCGTGCTTGGAAAGAGAAAATTCCATATTCTCGCAGAAATGTAAAAATAAAAATAATTAAGTCTAATCAATGTTTCGGATTGTAAAAACATCCTTGGTGTGATTATAAATTGAAGCATAATGAATCCTTTAAACAGTGTCTGACTTGGACACAGTGGGCCGCTTCGACTCAGTTTAGGCAATCAATATTATGCTTGTCAGAGCGGAAGGGTTGGTTAAATTATGGACAAGTACCGATCATCACCATTAATTGCCTGGTTCATTAGCCGGTATTCTCCGTGTAATTCTATTAAATCCGAATGCCCTAATAACATCAATCCAGCTCTGTTAATGCACGTCTTGCCTGAGAGATGTCTACAGTCGTCCATCTGTCTGTCTGTCTCCCTCCTGAGGTTCCTGTGATTTTTCAGCCTGAAGCTCTTTGAGCTCTGCAAATATTACTTGTAATTATGGTCCGTGCAGGCGACTGACCACCTATACGCGGGGAAATGCATCACTAGTTTACTACTGTTCTCGAACTGAAGGAGAAGCTGTTGCTTTATAATGTAAATGGATTTTTATGGCGTGCTGATAGATCATCTGCTGCCGCGCAGGAATTCATCGCAGTGTGACATCCAAGGTATAACCGAGATTAAATCTTTGAATAATTGTAGCACAACCAGTTTATGAAAAACTGCCAATTTCATTTTTTTCAACCACAGCGACTGAGAAATGTACTTCATAGACTCACGATCACCGCTGCTGTATTCGTAATCACTGGGGGGGCCCATAACTGCCATTTTAAGTGCAAATAAGTGCAATTAACAAGGCATGGTAATTGCCTCCAATCCCTCTCTTTTTCTTCCGGTGTGTTTGTCTTTCTCTCACCCTCTGTCCCTCCTAATGATCCCCTCATTTTGGTGGACAGATCTGCTGCAGATTAGAATCTGGGACCAGGACGACAGCAGAAATAAATAATGGTCATTAGAGCGTGTTCAGCCATCGTATCACCATGAAGTGACTTGCTCATTTCCTGCTTCCGCGAAAACCACCAGCATGGCTACTGTGCTGCTTCTTTTTTTTTCTGCTCAATGAGATTTATAGAAGAGTAAAAATAGGGTTGTGAATCTGATTTATCACAACAAAGCTCTTTGGCTGGATCTCTCTGCCACAGTGCCCATGGTCCTCTCAGGAGAGCCTCACCTGGCATCCAGCCACCAGCCAATCCGTCTCTTCCCATGTCCTGCTCTCCCCTGCTCTGTGGTTTTGCGATCCGGTGGCGCAAAGCTAATTTCAGTCAGTTTTTGCAAAGCGTTTAGTTGCACAGTGAAATGGGTCCTCAAAGAGGTCATCAGGGAGGAAGTTTCTTGTTGATGGGATCCTGTTTCTGTGTCACAACATTTGTGAGATTGCCTGTGTTTGGCAACAAAAATTCATTCATCTCCCAGTTTTAATAATGTCAAATCCCAAGATTTCACATCATGCGGCTCCCCATGAGCATCGACAGGCTAATTAATAAGGCATGGAGTGGGAATTGTCAGTAGGAGAGTGTTGTTCCAATTATTTCAGTTTGTTACCTCAAACCTTGATACAATGTTTTTGCACAATTTAGTTTAGTAACCAGAAAAATTGCGATGAATGATGATTTCTGTCACCCACGACACCAGAAGCAGGTACAAAATGCTCACAAAACCTTTGAGGTAACTGTGACTGTAACATTTTGAACGGAGAGCTACAGAAACACGTAAATTAGATTGCAGTGGTGTTGTATGTGTTGCGTCACATTGCAGGTGTTCTTTTATAACCAGGTAGAAATAAGAACATCTCTGCGACTGGGCCGGAGTTAAAGCATTACACAGGTGTCGGAGGAGGTTATGGTGCACACAAAGCAAGAGCTGACCTGCATTTGAACCTGCATTGAATATGTTTGAACAACTCCCAATTGATTTTGTGGTCATCAGCACTTAGTTAACTGATTATTTTTATTCCTAATCCTTCGAATAGGTTTGTTCAGTTTGTCATATCACAATTTATTAAGAACTCAAATATAGATTTTTGCACAGTTAGGACACATGAACATCAATGCATCAAACTTCCCTAAAATTGTAAACACCAATACTGGCTCTTTTTTTTCTCATCACTGCTGGCATTAAAACTGCCATGAATGGCATCTCCTACATTAACAGTAGCAGGGTTTCTCCTTGTGTGCAGCTCTGATGCTCTGATGGGGTGGGGGGATGCTGCTTGTGAATGTGCCAACTTATCCTATTTCACACACAATTTACATCTTTTACTGGACAATATGTGAACATATCCATGTCAGATAAATGCCGTTCAGTCATTTGGATCATTCTATATAGCTTTCATCATTTAATTATCATCACCATTTAAATAGGCCTATTTAACTAAAATCTATTCACTACTCTGCTGTACATCATGAATGCACATGGGGATCTTTACGTTGAAGTATTAAGCCGTGAGACAGGAGATTAAATAAAAAAAGATGCTCTGGATTGTGCTTACAGATTGACTTGTACAAGCAGTGGAGCATCAACCATCACTGACACTTAGATGTGACTGGGGCATGACATTGTTTCGCTTATTTTACAGCAGTGAATACACATGTAGGAAGTGTTTTTCCTTGAAGTGTTATTTTTCTAACTTGTTAAGCCATCTGTGACTGCAAGAATTTCTGAAGGATTTGGGCAGTGTTCCTTGATTTAATGTCTTTCTCGTTCAAGATCATTTGAAATTTGAATTTATTGATTTTCCCCAAACAACACAGCATCACAAAAAGGGGAGAGACCAGTGGACACTCTTTTCTTATATGTTGCAGTTTGTGGAAAGTACAAAAGTACTTCTCCCAAAAAATAAACCAAAACATTCAGATGTCATAGTCTTTGTCCAACTACGCTGCCATAATCACCATCTATGTCATTATGTTGTTTAAGTGACTGTTTGACAAATTGAGGACTTGAAAAGGACAAACTGTGTGTCACTGCACAACAAACTATGTGTGCATAGCACGCTGCTCCGATCCTGACCCAAGAGAGCTCGGAGAGAATGAATGACTGTGATAATACAATTGGTCTCCCAGCAACAAGGAGGCAGCTCCTTTGGACCAGATAGAAGCAAGGGGATGAAAATATATTAAGTAAATTAATTGAAAAGACCCCCCAAAAAATAGGGGAATAGAGAGATATGTGCAGACGCTCCTGTAGGGAGAAGTGCAGAGAAAACAAGCGAAAGGGAAACTAATTTGCTCTCAATTATGTGTCAGGCTATTGTTCCATTGACAGTTTGATATAACATTGGCAGCTTGGGACTTGCTCGTACGTGGGATCTCTTCAAATTATGTTTTTCGACCATATTATCCTGTGAAACTATTCATTTGAATAAATAAATAACTAAATTATAAAATGAATAAGAAACTCTCATCTGCCAGTGTGGGACCTTCTCCATTACCACACATGAATGAACTTCCAGACTTTTTGATTTAGTTGTTTGAAATCTTTTAGGTTCCTTTACACTTAAATAGATCTGAGAAAAAAAAGAACAAACTTTATACTAGTACTTTAACAGCAAAAATAAATCACTTGATGTGGTCCTGTGACCACTTTTACAACCTTTTCCGTTCAACACTGGCCTGCTGTCACTGTAGTTGATGTTTTTGCATCAGCAACGATTCCTCTAAATACACAGCCACCACTACACAGGAAAGCAAAGTGACAACAGACAACATACCTAACATGACTAAAGCCAGACATTTATGGGAGTGAATTTACCAATAAACTGTATGTAAACGTGGGTGAATCAGTAGTGTTTGTGAGTGTCTGTTCATCACGAGTGCTCTCTCGGTGGATGGCCTTTCACATCACAAGGTAATGATAGCGATCGTATTTATCATCACCACCATTATAATTATCACCACCACCAAAAAAGCGTCAGGTAGTTGGGCTACAAGCAGTAGAGAAATTAACTTTATGTGTCATTAAAAATTAAATCATCCGAGACGCGCATGTTAGCAAACAGTTTTCAATCTGTATTCTTTCTTGAAATTTGCAGGACTTTTATTTCTTTTATTTCATTTTTTTTTATTTTTTAATTTGAGGAATGCCCCTCATCACCAAAACATCTCGTCCTTTTCCTGCATCCGATTTATTTAAGTTGCGGCCACTTCATAAGCATGTCCAAATGTGCCTATCCTCTACTCTCCTCTGCTGAATGTCGTACATGGATCTTATTCCACCAAATGTAGTGCAAGCCAGAGAAGATGAATTGCAGGAGTGAATTGCAATCTACTTCCAACTGTAGTGGAGATTGAAATGTGGATGATGATAGCAGATTCTCTCTGTCTCCCTCCCTTTTCGCCTCTCCAGGTCTGACTGACTTCTTGGGCCCATGAAGAGGTTGGTTGGCCCCTCATTAAGCACATTCTGGATTAGAGCTCCTAGCCGGAGCTATTTCCAACAACATGCTAGTGCATTGTAATGAGCCTCTTCGTGTGCTGCGCAAACACACTCAATCTCCCACTTTAATCACTGAGGAGGAGACGGGGCTACTCCTCGTGCCCTCACCAGGAGCAGTGAAAGGAAGGAGGGGATTTGCAAGTTCGTCCATCCTCTGATGACACATAATCTCCTTGGGAGATGAGTGTTCTGTCTCAGAGCTCTGATTGACATGTCTAGCATTATGATGGAGTGAGTTCGGAGCAAACGCTGAGAGGAACACTTCCAGCTCAGGAAATATGACGCTGAGGGAGCTCAGAGGATGAAGAGCGATCCCTCAGTAGTCTGGTCACTCTGTTGGCCGTGTTGCTGCAGATCATCTGTATGTCAAACAACTTGAAAGGAGATTCAGGACACCATGTACAGTTCATACTGTGTCATCCTTTGCACAGCCTTGAAAAAAATACACTCATGACATTGAATTTGTAAAAGGGTGTTAAGAAGTATTCTTGTCTTCAGTATGCGATGTTATGGTTTGAAACATTTTTTTCCAGCGAGGCCCACAGGTCAATTGACAAAAAAGGTTTTATTTGAAATTTAAACTGAAAAATCTTTTTCTGAGCTACTTTCCAATTTGATTTTAGACATACACCTTGGTAATTTTCTTTTTTTTTTAGAATGCTTTACCCGAGAGTGAATTTGAAAAAGTTGTATTTGTACTGCTATGTTTCTAATTTTTTTCAATTATTCATTTTATTTTAAAGTTTCGATGAATAGAAATCCAACAAAATACCTGTATCAAAAAGCCGAACATTGGCCTTGAGTTTATCAATTGAAAATAAAGTGATGTGTAATTGACAGTAAAAATGATGACAGAATGTAACTTTTGTAAATAGGATCGTGTGTCACTTTTAATAAGTGGGTCCCCTGGAAAACAACAAAAGAAGCACATTCATGAAAAGCGAGTGGGTTTAAAGTGACACCAAAAAACATGACTCAAACTACAAAGTCCACAACTGCTGTGAATTGGCATGATTTATGTGATCGGACTCTTTTGGCTGGATCACAGGGTTAAGAATATTTAGGTGTGTCAAACGTGTGGATTTAAAAAATTTATGAGTGTAGACTTATTAGAAAACACGGCCTGCAGGCACTGTGTCTGCAGGCTGCCACGAGACAAGCGCCGAGTGTTTTTCCGCACCTCAACAAATCACTCGGCAGCAGCACTCCTGTGTTTTTTTGGTACCGGCTGCCAAGATGAGGAAAATTTTTAGTTTACGGGTTAAGTGACGACGCTTTTTCAACAGCTGAGTTTATTAAATCGTAAGAATAGTAGCAAAGCGGTGGATGAGATGTAGCACCCAGTCTCTCAAAAGTGCAAGTGAAAGTGTTGGAGAAAACAAAAATGATTTGGCGGTCATCTTTGCCGTTAAATGATACGATATAAATCAATAGCTCTCAATTTTGGGCTGTCACCATCAAAACTGTTGATTCTTTGCCTCTGAGGTGTCACAGAAATAATGTTTGGAAATTTTTTTTCTCTCCCAAAATATATTTCTACTGTCGCTCGTGACATTTAGAGAAGTGTCTGTAAATCAACCAAAACCTTTTTTTATTTTTCCGGATCTACTTTTCACTATTTGAGCCTGTTTTGACAGTGGGTACATCTGACTTTGAAAGAGAGCCATTGTGAAAACACCGACTTCCACCGTTTATTAGGATTTAGGACCTGTTGCTGTCTGACTGCTGTGCGATTCCACGGTAATACGTACAGATTGACGCATGAGGAGCTCTCTGCTCTGTGTTGTGATAGTTCATCCGAGAGGCAGAGCCATGGCCACACCTGGTGTGATCATTTTTCATCACTGATAAATCTCAGGTGATGCGAGATGATGTTCACATAACTCTGGTCTCACTAGCACAATGTTTGGTGAAATAATTCATGGTACCATAAATATGTGGCCTGTAGATATAGTGGAGGAAGAATTGTGGTAGTTTTATTAAAAAAGATAAATCCGACTTCTCGCCTGTGGTTGTATAAAAAAAAGAGAGAGGTTGGGGGGTTTGTATTCACGTCCGTTGCCAGCGTGCTGCTCGGTTGACGGGAGCGTTTCAGTTCATTTACAGCTTGTTATGATACGGCTGAGAGTTGTGGGTTTTTGTGTGTTGAGAGGAGGCCAATATAATCTGTCTTTCAAACAGGGAATGACACATGGAGGGGAGCAAGCAGGAGCAGGTATGCAGCCTGCCTAACTGGTGGCTGTATTACATTCCACACAGGCAGCACTGGTGATGGATTGACGCCAGCTGGAGAGAGGCAGTCCTGAATCAATTAAGGTGAGTTCATGAAATTGAACACAGTTAAAACCGGGGAGGGGGTTGTCTTTTTTCCCCTCTCTCTCTCTTTTTTTTTTACGGGTAATTTGATCAAACCTATGTTAACGCTCTAACCCCAAGACCTAATGGGTGATAATGGATTGCCTTCGCATTACTTTGTGGTGACAAAAAAATACGCTTTCCAAAGGTTACTGTTTCCACTCATTATGAATTTGTCGTCCATTACTGACAATTCACTGGACCCCAAAGAGACCCCCCCTATATTTCCATGCTAAGTACTGATAATAAGAGTCATTAAATACAGGAATGGCATCGAGTAAAAAAAAAAAAAAAACGTACAGAGACTGTAGATTTTTCATTTTCTCTCATCAATCTGTTCCACTCACCTCCCCTCTCTTTGCCCTTTGATCAGAAGATAACATTTTGATTGACATTTATGAAGGTCAATGGTTAATTATCACTAACTCTTCACCTTTAATTACGCTTCAGTGGTATTATGTACATGCGTATTTGCTCAGGACCCCAATTGGTTCGACAACATTTCTTATGCAAATTAGGCAACAATTATCTTCCCCATCAATGATGCAGGACTTGTTTGTTCCTAACGACATTGTTTGCGATATTGAGCGTGTCATTAAGTCCTTCCCTGCAAGGATGCAGTCAGGGTGACCAGCCTTTCTTTGTCTCTGTGTTCTCCTGCCTTGATGACAGTGCTGCAGCACAAAGCAACTGCATACTTACCCTTAGCTCCTCTTGCCACTATATTGGGGGATCAAGTCAAGTATTTACACGTACATCCATGTGCATGTTAAGTCTGCTCCAACAGAAATATGAGGGAAAATGCTCTGAAAGTCTGTGCCAATGAAAAATTTGCTATCTAAAGGAAAAATGAAAAAAAATCAATAACTTTGAAAAAGTGTTGTGTGCCTCTCTGTACACATCATTGAAGAGCTGTCATAAGATATAAGACTTTATCAGAGAATAGAAACAAAATGACAACTTATTCTCGTGCTCACTGGTAGGAAAGTCTGATCTTTAAATGACTGTGATTGCTGTTCTTGGCTGTAAGATTTGGAGATGTTTGTGTAACCTCAAATTGTGAACTAGTGGATTGAAAGAACAGAAGCACCAATGCTCCCCTCTCAGACTCCCTCATCTTCATTCGCCCCATTTTTGCGAGTTAAAAAAAATAACAAAAAAAACTTTGACGATATTAAGTTAGCATTGAGGCTTATCGCTTTTATTGTTTGGATATTCATGACAATAATGATTTTAATAATAAAATACATTGTCTGTCTCCCACAGGCAGTGGATGTCGATGGCTAATTATGAATGCCAGTGTAGAAGCCTACAGAGCTTGCCAAGTTTATGAGAGTTCACCGAGCCCTCAGCATAGCCAGAGCAGCTCACATTCTGCTCTGAATATAAAATGTTAATTCATGCTGCGGGGAATCCAGAACTGAGTGAGAGAGCGCTGTGGCATTACCATCATATCTCTCTCTCTCTCTCTCTCTCTCTCTCTCTCTCTCTCTCTCTCGCTCTCTCTCTCGCTCTCTCGCTCTCTTTCTCTCTCTCCCTCGCCCTCTTTCCCTCATCTATCTGTCTCTCTCCAACTCCATAACTGACTGCCTCCACTCCTATCATAGTAGTTTGTGCTTGTTCTCCCTGTTTGATACATTTCCCGTTTGCTTGCACACTGGCACTGACCCGATCTACTCCCCCCTCTGTCTGACCGCTGGCTAGGCTGATGAACCAGAACCCCCCTGAGTCCTCACAGCCGACTTCTACGAAAATCCATATAATTTACTGAACATATCCATATAATACACCAGCAAATGGCCCAACCTCTTGGCAGACTAAAGAGGCCCAGAGATTCAGGCAGTGGTTGTCAAAAGTCATTAACATTCAAAGTAAAATATATCCTAATTGGGACTAAAAGGAAGGGAAAAAGGAATACTGGTATGCCGTTTTGTTGTGGGCTTGTTATCACGACTGCGTAGTTTGTATCTACAGCCTCAAGCTTTGCCACGAGTCAGTCAGACATTTTACTCATTAGCAGTTAGAGTACATAAGTAAGTACAATGTGTGTCTGCCTCCTATGTCTCCTGTATTAGAGTAACAATAACAATGGAAAAACAACATGTTTTATCTGCTCAAGCTCATGAAGCTGTATGATTTGCGCTGCAGAGAAATTTTCTTTTCGCTCTAATTTTTGAGCTTAAGTCCCAGCTTGATTACTGCTTGTAAACTAGGATTACAAGGGGAAACTCTGCTCCCTCTCGTCTTGCCAAGCACATACACACGGGTGCACCGTATGTGACATGTGCGTGTCGAAAATCCAACTCAATCCCTCTGGAAAATTGCAACCTGCTAAACGTCACAGAAAGTGAATTTCATGGTTAACTGTCTGCCAATCTCACACCTCTTTCTCCTTCACGCAGCTTTCAAGAGTGATT
Organism: Malacoctenus gilli; assembly: GCA_032164315.1. Lineage (NCBI taxonomy): Eukaryota > Metazoa > Chordata > Actinopteri > Blenniiformes > Labrisomidae > Malacoctenus > Malacoctenus gilli. The sequence continues at coordinate 2,145 of JASSRZ010013235.1, read as the reverse complement.
GATAGGATTCAAGTCATCCATCCTGGGACTATATGTCTCTTTGTGGGCTACATTAATCTTTGTTGCAATTACCGTGCACAGGCCAAGGTCATGTAAATTTAATCAAACGCGCATGTAAACAACAAAATCCTTATGTCATCGTGTTGTCCGTCACACTCCGTGGTAAAATAAAATTACACGTAACAAGTCGGGAATTATTCTGTGCGTGTGAGCTCAATGACAAATGCACATTTTCTGAATGATCATAGTTTTGTATGTACATTGTTAAACGTGTTTTGGATGAAATCTGTTCTCGGTTATTATCATTATAGCAGGTACAAAGGCTTCGGTGTGATCACAATCCATAACGCCATACAGAGCTACACAAACTGTGGAAGCGACAAAGTGTTGAGTCTGCAGTCCTCTGACAATGGTAATCGGCACTTTGCTGCGGCAGGGTTTGGAAAGAGAGGGAGGGAGAGAGTGTATGTGTGTGTGTGTGTGTGTGTGTGTGTGTGTGAGTGTGATAGTTGAAATGCACACTGGTGTACTTGTCTAATAATTTAATATGTGTTGAGGGAATGGTATGGAACAGGAATAAATGAATACTTTAGCATGTCTAATCTCAGTTATCGAGTCTCATTGAGCTTTAATGTGACCCTGCTAAGCGATATGCAAACTGGAGGAGCACTTTAGAAACGTGTCGTTTATTTATTCTATTTTCTTTTCTGTTTTGTTTCACTCTTTCATTGGTGCATGCTGTTTCTTCTTAAACCAATCAAGCTTCGCCTCAACCTCTGCGAGCCATTTGTCTCATCGCTGTCGAGGTAGAAAAAAGAGGCCTCTTTATTTTCCCCTCCTCTGCTGTCTCCAGTCATTTCATTGTGAGATTGACGCAGCCCTCTTCTACCCCATTCACCTCCAGTTTTCACCTGAGCCAGCATCCAGGGGACCTTCCACTGACCTCAAGCCCTGCTCCACCTCACATCCATCAAACATTGCTCTTTGTCTCTTTGCGACTGGCACCAGTGTCTGGAGTTCATCAGTGCGATTTTACTGCACCAATCGTACAGTGGCTTTATCATAACATAATATTGTCATAATGTTTCAATGATGAGGATCTTAAACTGTCCTTTTTATGTCTTAATGTGCAGTAGGCAATGCACTCGAAATCAAATAAATTACTGTTGTTTATTCACTATTTAAACCCTGTTTCAGTGTCTCTCTGGAGATTAAAAGGCATTGCTGCATTTATAGAAGGATTCTGGTTAAATGAGCAGTTTGAACAATCCTATCAAAATCACAACATCTAAACGGCTCAATCAGATTAGATCAGCCAGCCAACGATCAGGTCAGAGGAGTTGGTGCAGACATGTTTCAATTTGTATTGGAATACATGAAACATTGGCTCATGTCTTGCTGTGTGCGCATATTTGACACATCACAGATAAGCTACGTGATGATGTTACAATGCATGCCCACATGGTGCTTGTGTCTCGAGCGAAATTACGTCTCTTATCACATTATCACACCTGTTTGCACTGCAACAAAGGGGAAAAATGAGTTTGTCATAAAATGTTAAGTGTTTTCACACAAATTCCATGTTAGTGGTCCAGTCAACCTTAAATGGAATTGAGCCTCATGTGGCCCCTGACCCAAAACAAAATTGACTTGCCTGAACTACAGTAATACATTTTGAACTCCCTGGGATTCTTATAATTCCAATGTCTCACTAGTTTAAACGTTGTGATCAGTTACCATTACGTTGCTGTTAAAAGTAGCAGGAGCTTCATAAAACTCCTTTCTTCTTTTCGCTCTACTCTATTAGCCACCACTTTAATTCCCTCTTCTTTCTGATGTAAGCCATCTGCTTCCGCGCTCCTCTGTTTCCCCTCATCTTTCCCTGTTGCTCTCTCTAACTCCCTTCGTCCTCTGTTGTCAACCTTCCCTTGAGACAGCGTTGTCACTTCTCTTTAGTCTGCCTACTCACCGAGGCTGCACAGCTGTAATGGTTTTAGATTGCAGCTAAACCTTTGGCTAGCTGTGATCAGGGTAGTATTGGTGAGAACAGGAGGGATAAGTGGCGAAAGGAGAGGTGTGTGTGTGTGTGTGTGTGTGTGTGTGTGTGTGTGTGTGTGTGTGTGTGTGTGTGTGTGTGTGTGTGTG
>JASSRZ010013215.1:0-27073 GCA_032164315.1 Malacoctenus gilli | reverse complement strand
TGTCCCCGCCCCCCCCCCCCCCCCCCCGGCAGACAGTGTTCCCGCGCAGGCGTTGCATTTAATGAAGAGAACCCCCTCACCCCCCCCCTCCCCGCCTCACGTAGGGTTTAATCACAAGCTGCGCTCTCGTCAAGGGGAAAAAAAAAAAGGAAGACGCGATCACGCAAAAAAATGCACTACTTGTTCGGAATCAGAACTCGCTCCGCCGCCGCTCCGCAAGCCCGCGGCCGAACAGCCGCAACAGGCAGCGCAGGTGCGGCGTTGCATATTTCATGCACGCCGTTGCGTCACGCCCCGGCCCCTCGAGCTGGTTTTTCAAATTCCAACCCTCTAACTTTGGAGCCCCGCGTGTTTTTGCGTCGCGCTCGGCCGCGGCGCGCGCCGGTTGCCGCTCCTAATGCCGCGGCTTAGATTGCAATTATCCACGCGGGGAAAGGTTATTGGACAGACTTCGGGGAGGAGTGGGCGCCGTCCCTCAGACCAGCCGGGGATCTCGCCGTCGCCAAACACGTGGAATTAAAAAACGTGATATTGGTTCGGGGATTTCACAGGATGGCGCCCTTGTAATCTAAGTCCGCCCGAGGGTTTCCTATCAATCTCGGAGTCGAATTAATGTATGGCGCGACGAGGGCGGTAATGACTTTTCTGTGTAACCTGGATATTGCCTCCGTGCAGGTCCCATATTAAATACCCCCGCTGTTTTCTTTCATTGTTCTTGTTTGATGTGCAGATATGGAGTTTGTGCAGTGGTCTCGTCTGGGGAGGGGGCGTGTTGGAGGGAAAACGTGACGTGACCTTGTGATTGAACGGACATGAGCTCTCGTGTTTGTTTACTCGGGGCGGGAAAACACAGGAACGCGAACGAACGGGCGACTGCGGAACAGACGGCGAGATCGCCTTTGTCCTTTTATCCTCTCGTCTGGTCTTCGCATACGAGGGGACAGAAAGACCCTCAGCCGCTGGTCATCACAAATGGAATGTCATGCGAATGGAAAAATGCCTAGTGAATGAATACATGAATTCATTCAGAGAGGCTCACTTTCTCGTCTCGGATCCGACCTTGACCCGTCCGCTGTCCGACGTGACCTTTCATATCGTTTCTTCATCCGCGCATCATTTGGGTCCGGTTGCTTTGTTGTGATCTTCCACTTGCATTTCTCATAACTGGGCTTCATTTCCTGCTCTGATGCTGTCAAAGGAAAACTACAATTGGACCTTCTCGAATGCAGAGTCGGAGAAAGTGCACAGCGCTTTTATTCTGAAGGCCTCTGTTGCTGTGTCTCGGAGGGACCAGAGTGTTTTCTTGCTTCGCTGTGACGTTTTGACCTATCAGAGGACGGAAACGGGGTCACAGACCCCCTGCTACAGGAAGGAAGAAATTAACATATCGCCTGTGAAAACACGGATAAAGAGAGAGCTCGTACGTGCAACGGCGAGGCGACGTCGCCATGTTCCCCTCATTCTATTCCTGTCAAGCAATTAACGTCAGTCTCGCGGATCAGCGTAACAGCTGTAACGATCTGCCAATTGAACGCTCGCTGATACAAAACGCAGCGGCAATCGACACTCAAAGAATCATACGAGGCTCAGGCAAAGCAGCCTCAGGTGCTAATTGGTTCAATAACGTCGCTGGGGCCAATAGATGCTCGAAACGAGGTGAAACTGCAGCATCAAAGCCGCAAACTTGTTCAGGAAGCAGCAAATGGAAAATCAAAACAACAGTCACAGAAGAGGAAGTTTTCGTAATGATTTTTATTAGTGGAATGGACTGAACTCTGGTGAAGGTGCACGTCCTCTTCCAGCGCCTCGCCTCGCCGTATTGCAGCCGGCCGAGCTTGATTTAAGAGCACCTCCACCTGGCCTCTTTGTGTCGCTGTGTTTTTCCTCGGCGTCGTCTCTCCTCCAAAAACTTTCTTTTACTTGACGACTCCAAAGGATGAAATGAAGTGTTTCCGAGCAACTGATGTAGCCATTAAAGGATTATTTCCCGCGTCGCGCTAAATATACCCCGTCGGCTCGCGGCTTCCTAAATAAATAAGTAAATACCTGTAGTGGCTTTGTGCGAAAGCTTTTGGCTTCAGGAAAAAAAAACAAAAATGGAAGGAGGGGGTGGAGGGGGTAGGAGGAGGTGGGGGGGGAGTTGTTAAATAAACAGTCTCTCTTTTCTTCCTTTGCCGCTTTATTTGCTCTCCTTGATTGAGGAAAGCGCTCATCTAAGCCGGCCCGAGAAGCCAGGCTGCGCCACCTGATGCAGCCCCCAATTTGCGTCCGACGATGCGACGACGAGGAAACCCTGCCAGTTATCAAAAGGGGCTTTTGGCGCTGCGTTCCCCCGGAACAGTATCCCCCCACCCCCCACCCCCCATCCCACCCGACGCATCTTTGCGCTGTTCTCGCGCTGAGGTTCAAGCATGTCTAATGTGACAGCTATTTGAGTTAAACACTTGGCACGAACCCACCAGCGCCCCCCCCACCCCATTTTTTTTGCTTTTTATTAGATCTGTTCTCGCTGCGGCTGCCTGCTTCTCATGGATTAAGGAGAATATTCAGCGTGTCGAGCCACAGGCTATTGTTTAAAGCCCTGGGAGTACGTTCTCACCTTCTCTCCGGTGGGAAACTGTGGAGTTTCAAATCTCGCAGGGAACCTCCGTACATCGCTCTTTACGACTGGACTCGGAGCAGAACAGTGGCTCCGCCGGCAGCTTACCGGCTAAAGCCCCCTTTTTTTTTATGAAAGGCCTGATGGAAATCATAAAGAACCCGACGCCGCGCTCCACCCGTAAGAATTGGCTTATCGAGAGCCCCACTCGCCGCGGAGAGCGTCGGTGCAACACGTAGGCGGGCGCGATGGCGGCCCCCGCCGTTCTCCAGACGCCACCCGACGCCGCCACACCTCTCATTATGCGCTCACCCCAGCCTCGGCCCGTTGGGAGACATGTATGTTGCTCTTTGAAGCTCGCAGCGACACCTTCAAAGCGGTGGCTCCTCTTTGAAGATTTCCTTGCTGTTTTCCTCCTCGGTATGACATCCTTTTATTCAGGGTTTGGGACGCTAAGTACATTAAGATGCACATATGCTGCAGCTCAGGATTAGTTGAGCCGTGTGCTGGCGACACTTATGTAATAGTCACTTGGCGAGATTGTATGCATAGGATGGCCCGCGAAGCTGACAAATTTTCTTGTAAACGCTCCTCAAACTTCAACTCTTAACCGACTCTCTAGCAAATCCACACTGCCACTGGTTCGAGGACGAGGCCTATCGATTCCGATCGAGTTCCGTTGAAGTCGGTTCATGCCAGGTGGTTCGATTTCTCAGGAAGAATGTGCAAACTGCACTTAGATTGGCCCCGCCCCACCTCAAGACATGCACCCAACTCTACATTTCTACATCTTAACCTATCACAGTATTACCCAGCAGAGCAACAGTACGCCTGTGGACTCCATCCAGGAAATTCTAGTCAGCTGCTCTCTCATTACCAATGATATCTATTTTTTTTTTTTTTTTACTGAATGAAAGGGAATCCCAATAATTGGACTCTGTGTTCTTCTCCTCGTCCTCACCTTTAAAGGGCCTCAGCTCTTCACATTAATTCCACAAAGAAGGGACACGCGTTACGTTCTGTTCTGCAACCTCTTGACCCGCTGACCTTTGGCGCCAATGTAAATACAGGAACTAAAATACCAATTACCTGCACTGACAAGCGGGCGTTCGGCTCTCGAAGCCGTTCGCGGGCCGTGACTCCATTATCCCGCCAGAGGTAGCGACTTAATTGTTATTGCTTTGGTGTTTTGCATTCCCATTATGTCGGGTTCCTTCGCCGCTTATCTCTTAATTGTGCTTCTGATGTTAATCAGATCGGAAATTTTTCCTTCGCCGCGGCGCCGGGGATGGACCTTCATTGATTGGCGTTCGCTCAGCTGTCGCGCTGCCGCCCGGTGCCCATTCAGCCTCTGAATCTTTAATGCAATCTCGCTCAGAGTGACATGCTTATGCATTGAAATGACGAGAGAGAGAGAGAGAGAGAGAGAGAGAGAGAGAGAGAGAGAGAAACACAGACACAGAAAACAACCGTTTCCCGTGCAAAGCTCTGAGTTCTACGCTCGGCAGCTTAACTGTACTGTACATGCAAATGACAGTGTCTCCAGGTTAGAGGAATCGAAGCTCACTGCAGTTTAAACACCATCTGCGAGGTAGATAAGGAAGTAAATAAGTGCTTAAAGTGATACGAAGGTCCCTGCTTGTCCGAATAAAATGAGCACGTTGTTGTTTTTATCAAGGGTCTCTTTCAAACCCCATGTTTGCGAAGGTGAGTCACGCGTCCCACGACTTTGAGGCACGTTACTCAGAAAAAAATATCCGTGATCGTTTCCCAAACACCATTAGCTTATTTAATTATTAGATATCCAATGTTTCGTTAATAGTTCTCATGTTGGTTGAAGCTCGGCTTCTCGTTATCATGAAGTCCTTCCACTGCTTTTTTTTTTTCTTAATCACAGGGATGAAACGCTGCATTGCTGTGATTTCGACCAAGATTACTCAGCGAACGCTGCTTTTGTTCTTTAAATTACAAATCATTGTGTCAGGGAAGCTTTCCTGTGCTTCGGCAAGGCAAGATGAGGCAACATAATGCAAAAAAAAAGCAAGGCGCAATTACAGGATGACATCCTATAACGAGTCGTATCGGAGGCTGCGTTGGGTTGTTTTTTGTTGTTTTTTTTTCTTTCAACAGTATGTTACAAGAAACTCCTAAAGGATGTGTCAGAGTTATTTCGTTAACAAGCTCTGTTAGGACTTAGAAAAACATCTCCAGCGAGCACTGCGCTCTTCGAAAGGAATATTCAACTGAAAACTTAGCTCACAGTTCAGGACGTTGGAAGGGAAATCTTCTGTATTAAGCCACAGTCATAACCTGCCACCAGCGTTTGGGACATGCAGGCTTTGTCGGCTTGCAGCCAGGCAGCATGCTCCACCTCTGGGTGGAGGTACGGGCAAAGCTAGGTGAGGGTAGAAAGTGAGGTGGTGGGTTTAGGAGTGTCGTGCTTCTGAAGACTGCTTGGCTGAAGGCTTTGCACAATTAGAGCCAGAAAAATAGGTATTTATTGTCTTTTCTCAAACAACAACAACAAAATGAACCATCAGGGACAAACACAGGACTAACAAGATACTTGATGAATGTTGATATTTGGCTTTGGGTTAAAGTTCACTCTCCTGGTAGCTGTGCTGAGAGGTGTTTGTAGAGAAATCACATTACACCAAATGGCAAGTGACAAAATGAAAGATAATTGCAATTATCATCAGCGGTGTTGTGAAAATTTGACATATAGAGTGACACACAACTGTTGTCAATAGTGGTGAAAGAAGCATCCTGACATATTAACAAAACCGTGTTTGGTTGTAGAGCCGCTGTCTCTGTGCTATGGTTATTGACCTCTCACTTCAGCACCACAAAAGCTGCTTTAACAAAGAAATGCAGACCTGTTGCTATTCTGATAAACTCCCCTTTATTTCAGGGGACACACCCCGTTTTTCCTGGATTATCTCAGCATTCACAGGCCTCAAAACTGGCAGTTTATGTCAGCATACAATACTTACTGGTAAAGCGGCAACATCTGGGTCATAGAGCATCTTCCTCCAAAAACCTCCTGTAAAAGTCATTGTACCTTTTGGGGTGATCAGGCGTTCACCTGAGCCGCACAGCTCTCCCAATATGTCACAGCAGCACTACAATGATACGGATGCAATCAGTGGTTCCACTGGAGTCAGTTCTCTCAGTGACTGGTTGCTTTAAGGTAAATCAACCACTCGTTATATGAAAAAGAAAGGATCAGATTTACATTTTGGGTGATGCGCACAACACTGTGGCGCACCAGCTTACTAGAGTTCAGTGGAAGCCTGCCGACAGGCTTCAAAGATGATTCATCCAGCCAACTCAAGCTGTAAAACGTGAAACATTGCGATGCTCTGTTTGAAAGTTTTCGCACCGCATTGTGTGTCTCTCTCTCTTTGCTTACACGCCCTCCCTCTTTTTCCTCTTTGTTTTTGCTCTGGTCATGTTTGTGTAACTGCTGGCAACTCTGGCTCGGTACAAAAGTGTGAAACCAGCAGCAGGGTGTTAATTTTTTTTTTTTGCCAGACCACCTGTGTGTTTGCACAGGATTTTGAAAACAAGTTTTTTTTTTGTTTTTTTTTTCTGAAAAAGAGACAACATGAAAACATTTTGCCAGGGCTGTAAAAAAGCACATTTTAGCACGAGGTCATATGAGGTAAGATCGTGATGACATATATGGGGGTTAATATGCCCTCAGTTGCCCTCAGAAGGATACACTGCTTGTATGAGAGCGATGCATTTTTTTGCAAATCAAATGAGACCAAACAAGAACCCTTTTGCATTTAAATGGTCTCATGTTTTTAAAGGAAAGTAACTGCATTGTCGCCGTGGCGCAGTGGGCAGGTGAGAAGTCCTGCTGGGACAGAAGTCGGGGTGTGTGAGGCCTGACAGAGGACACTCGTCCTCCTCGTTCTGGGACATCGATTTACAAATGACATGCGAGCTCGATGAGTGTATGAAAGAAACCATGTTTTCTGATGCGCTCGGGTGAGACTCGTCCGTCTCGCCCTTTGACGTTGAAGTCTGGGACTTGTAGTCCATTGTCTTGGCCACAACTACGAATGTTGACTTTGAAGGCCAGGGTGGGCTTCTCTTGAAACCTTCCCATCTCAGCCGCTTGTTGTACCGTCTTACGATGCTTTTTGTCTTTCTAGGAGTTTCTCGTTGTTGTTTTGATACGGCGCTCGATAAACAGCAGACGTTTCACCAGTCTTCTGTGGTTTACTGTCCCAGTTAAAGCTGTCAGCGAGCGTCTTCCGTCAACTCTTCATCGCCATCGCAGTAACTCGACCTGACTCCGACATTTGTACTCCGAACAGAGTGAATTTCAACACGGTCTGTGCTGAAAGCGTGACCCCTGGTTGGCCAGCATCCAACTTGCTATGAGACAAGAAGAAAAAAAGAAGTTAATCAATAAGAAATTAGTTTTTTTTAACTTGTTATGAGTAGAAAGAGGTTCTACCTGATTGCAGTAGCTCACACTCGTATCAGTGGTCAGATGGGATACTGCTTGCTTGTTTTATACTTATATACTTATTATGTACCTATAATTAGATCATCAGGACTTTTTTTCATCATTTTCAGATGTACAAAGAACTACTAAAACTGTATTTCACCACGTTTCACCCTTTCGGCTACATTTGATTCTTTCTAATCAGATTTTTCCCCCTTAAAGACGCGCCTGTGAATAGCGGTTGTTAAAAGAACATAACCCAGGATGTTTGGCTTTAAATATTCAGGACGGGCCGTCGCATACTGCATTAAAGCATTTTTTTTTTCTTCGTGCGCTTCACCATTTGAAGTTGAAAGGATATTTACCTCGGCTCGAGCAGAGCCGAGATGTTGTGTGTGAGGAGAAAGGGAATCAAAGCGAAAGGAAAACAGATCATCTTCCCTGTGCCTCTCGGGGGCCTTGGGGCAGATGCTTCGTTTACAAAAATAGATGATTTCTCACTCAACCTGGTATAGATTGTTTAGAAGCTTGTCTGGGAGAGAGGGGGGGCTTCAAACGAAGAGACTGTAACATGAGCTCTGACGGTTGAATTCCAGCATCTCTGTGACCTGTTCTTTAGAGGATCTTCCCTTATTATAGCCCGACGACAATACTTTGCCAGGAGAGACGTTCATCTAGGTGAAATTCTCCAGCGTTCAGACGCTCTTTCACGCGGCCCCATTCAGGTGTAGAGCGAAGCGAAGAGAAAAACATGGCTTGTACCTTTTTCCGGAGCTCACGCAAATCCGCTTTGCCAACACTCGGGGTATTACCGCAGACGGTGTGCAATCAAGCAGGTGGCTGTACGTCTCATGCTATACCTCGGCGGGGACCGCGGCGGGACCGGCGCCCAGCCACGCTACATGAATCAGACAGATGGACCACTGCCAGGCTGGAGACTTGCGTTATATATATAGGCATCTCGCGCACACACATACACACAAGCTTAAGAATGGGAGCAGGACGATGCACATTAGTAATGCAACCGCCGCTGCTGCTGCTGCTTCTGCCGCCACCCCCCTCCTCCTCCTCTCCAAACACCTGCTCATGAGCCGTGAAAAAAATGAGTGGAGGAGACATTCCGGGTAGATGCCTACTGACTTATGCATGTTTTTTTTTTTTTCGTCTGCGCGATGCTTGGCGTGTTCACAGCTCGGAATAATTGTAAAATGAGCAAGTCTTGTTACAGCAGCCGTCTGATACGTATTACAGTTGGCATTCTCGCGTCGGTGTATCATTTATGCCCGGCAGAGCCAGAGCCAGTCCGGTAAACGGACCCGAGCTTTTCAGAAGGTGTGTGTCGCTTGAAGAACAAAGCGTCAAGGTCTTCGGTGTCTCGGGAGACCGGGGACTGTCGGAGTTTTACACCCAGATTTACATCCCAATGTGAGGTGAAATGGGCACGCTGAGGGATGCGTTTCTCTCCCTCAGTGACAAGACTCAGGGTCCTCATTCTAGTGGGCCTTTTGCTGTGTCAAGTTTGCAGGTTGCCACTGTGTGAGCGTGAGTTTTTTGTGGTTCCCTCCAAAGATGCAGACTGATCTGATCCATAGGTGACCATAAACCGCTCCCAGTATAAAAGTTTGTGTATGCGATCGCTTTACCTGAACCCAGTTCCTGTCGCTTTGGTTTCATTCCTTCTCTTTTTTCAGTGAACATTATCAAACAGGTTGAATCACATAACAGTTCTAACATTCTTCTAAAAACAGATTTAATAATTGCAATATGTTTTAAAGGTTTCCATGCTGATTTGATGGACATAATCCACGTACACTCACTTGGTTCTGTTCATTAAAGTAGTGCCATAATTAGGCCCTGTAATAGACAAACTTGGTCATAATGTGGCTGTCTCTCTTTTTTAGGAGCATCATCCTCCATTAGTCTGCAAACGGACAGAAAACGAGCGAAACTTTAACATTTCCTTTGACAGAATGCTCTCCAGAAAGAAAGCGTTGTTCTATTTAGGCGAGCGTCTCAAATTTGCAGATTATAAAACCATGATTATATGATCCAGTGATATCTTATGACGCATAAAACCTCTTAGGAAATGTAATATCAAAACCTGGCTTGATCTAACACAGAAATGGGCATCGGCGGAGAGAACAAGTTCTTCTTTTGCTACTTTGGTGTTCAAAACAGTGGCGCTGACGCTGACGTGTGGATGTCGGCTTCTGTGCAGGTTGTAGCTTGATCCTGAGTGAATTTAACTTCACAAGTATGTTTTCAGAAACTTTCTTTGACACGGAGAAGCCGTTTCTGTCCAAAAGGTCACGCTGAAAAAGACAGATAGAAACTCTGTGTCTGTAGGTTTGTTTTTCTGTCGGTAAACCGTTTTGGATCAATACCGTTCCGGCACTTTCCTGCCAAAACCGAGGCCGCAAACGTTCACACCAGAGGCCGGGGCCACCTTTTTTCTTCGACTGGTTCCGGGCAACCTCTGCAAATCACTGTAATCCTAAAATCACTGGACAATGTATGAGGACCTGGTCTGAAGGGTGAGAATAACTGCTTTTGGCTGCTTGGAGGTGGGCGGTTAGCTGAACTAATGACCTCAGTAAAAAATGAGCCAAAAGAACAACTAGATTTTTCTCAAAGAACTCATCAGCCTGAACACGTAGTGAGTAGTAAAAACCCTGTAACCATGAGGGGTTGAAGCATCTGCTAGAAGAAAAGTTTAGACATTCCTGATGTCTGTTCTTGTTGTTTGTCACAAGTGCAGAGGCCAACCGTAGGGTTTTTGGTGCTGTGATGATTCACTCAGGAAGTCAACTAAAGAATAGTACCTTTGATAGAGCCCCCCCCATGTCTTCAGACACTAGTGTTCTCTTGGAACATCACTGCATGACCGTTGACTGGGATTCAGTCACACCCACCTCAGTCCGTGCTGTTCTTCATGTTGTACAGGAAGGAGGACGCTAAAGCGAAAGCCGTCACATCACATCTTTCACTCTGTGGTGGAAAGTAAATACAATAATTTACAATACTGACTTTCTTGATGACCCTGTCTTAAATTCTTCCTCACTGGAGTCCTTCAAACTGCGTCAAGGTCTGTTCCTGCGCACAGGTTCCTCCAGAGCGAGCGTTGCATTACATCATAAGCCGTCCTCCACAAGCCAACGTGACTCTCCAGACGCTGCCCATTAGGGGGAGAAGAACCCACACCTCCCTTGGATCCCATTTGAAAATCCTGGGGATGAGCTCAGGTTACAGCAAAGAGCTTCACCACCCTTCTCCCACGTTCACCGCCGCTAATGATAGAGACGAGAAGTGTCAGGGCGATCCTACGCAAGACAGAATTAGCATTAGCATAATGGGCTTCTTAACACGGCACCAGGCCTACCGCAAGGCCCTGTGGAAGCTTGCTGTCCAGGGCCATTAGTGGCTGACTGGCAGTCATCCAGCACTCACCTTTCGATTCAAAAGGAAGGGCGGGGGCAACCAAAGGGCAGCATACAAAGGAGGTCATCAATTTTTCAAACTAAGACTAAGTCTATCATTTTTGAGAAGAAAACAAAGACATAAAAAGTGAGAGGAATAGGTTTACAGCAAGGGAGAGAAGCAAATCACGTTTATACTATGAACACAACACGCATCAATTTTTCAGGAACCTTTTGGCAGCAAATTGCTTCACCAGTGGCTTTTTAATTATGGAGATTTTCAGGGCTTCTCCAACCGCTTCTCCAAAGAGCTTCAAAGGCGTGGAGGAAACAACAAAAAAACACACAGGCAAGAAAAGAACACTTCAACTTGCGATGTGAAAGAAGTCAATATAATAAGAAATAAAAGAGCGCATTCATTATTAACCAGCCAGCTATTTTACCCAAACAAATTCAGGAAGCAACTCGTCTTCTTTTTCTTTGTTGTTGTTTCGTCGCTTTAAAGTTTAATAGGTAGACGTGTGCGCGTTAAGTTGCGAGAAAGTAGTCATATTTCCACGACTTTTCAAAGGAAATCTCGCAGAGATGCTCCGAGCGTGCCAAGAACAACGGTGGAACTGCTTCGGAGTGCTGGCTTTGATGGTGACTCACTTGTGGATCTGGAGTTATTTGGACCGGTCTGGAGTTGCTTGGAGGCTGGAACCCTAAATTACACTTTAGATTCTGTCAGAAGCCAAAAGAAATATAACTTGGGAGCAATACATCCACTCGTAATTTCTCCTGCTGCAGATAATTGACGTTGAGGGCTCAAATGATCCTCTGGAATCTCACTTTCAAGCATAATTTTTGGCACACTTGTGCTTTGTTTCTTCACAACACAGTCATAAGATACTTTACCATTCAATAGCTGCATCTCTTGGTCGTGAAGGAATGAAAAAAACAATTTCGCACAAGTGTTACCTGCATGAAATTAAATTGTCATGGTGATACCTTAGTTGTAAAAAAAACCAACTCCTTTGAAAATAAACTCGCTGCCTGAAGGGAGTGTAATTCGTAATTTGAAACAATAAGTTACTTTCTCTTGTTCTGTTTTTTTCTCCTCTTACTAAGTGGACAAATGAGGATAAACAGTGAAATAAGATGCGGAGTTATACACAGGTGCTGTGCTCTGAAAGGTTGCTTCAAATAAACTTTTACACCTCAGCTGGAGCGCATCCTCGCAACGGCGAGACGCACTTTTGCGAGGCAAAAAGGCGCGGAGCGGGCGCCGCTCGGGTCAGTCGCCAGCTGTTCCGCTGTAAAACGCACACCTGGATGAAGTGAGCAGCAGCTTCTCTGCCGCTTCCAACTCAACATGCATGCTGGTGTTGTGTTCGGGGCACTTTGCAGCTGGTGTGGAAGAGGAATAGAGAAGGTTTTGTTGAGGAAAAAACAAATGCGAAAGGGCACGATGGCCGCGCTCAGTCGTTAGCTTGCGAGGTTGGTACATCGGTCGATGAAGGGTGAATGGACGCTTTACACTATGTTATGTATTTACACATGCAATGACACACCAGTAGCCAAGGCTGCCATGCAAAGTGCTCACACACACCACTGGGAGCAGGTCAGAGTTCAGTGTCTTGCTCGTAGACACCGCGGGAAGGGTAAAGGAGCCCACCAACCCGCCTCTCCCGCCTGAACCACGAAGCCCAAAGGCCTTGCCTTGTCTCACGTGTGTGCCTGCGGATGCTGGTCGTGTGCATGAGCATCGCTGGTTTTAATAAAAGCACCAGCTTCCCGAGCGACGGCGGCATCGCGGCTCTACGCGTCATTAAATCCATCCTGACACCAGCCACGGCTTCACCTCGCCTTGACCCATCCTTTCTCCACTCCCTCTTCTTCTTCTCTTCCAAAAGACAACATTTTCCACGAGTCTCTCTCTCTCTCTCTCTCTCTCTCTCTCTCTCTCTCTTCCTCTCCCTCTCTGCTCACGACACCGGCGTCAAAGTATTCTCCGCTGCTCCTCTTGTCATGTGTGGACAGTGAAAGGTAACAATTATTTTTAGCCTTCTTCTTTTTTCTGAGGTGCCATCCCCAACACATAATGAGGGTCTGGTGCTCATTACTGTCACAGGGGGATGGTGAACTGTCACCAACGGCTGAGACAAATGTAGAGCAGCCCCCCACTGTCTCCCAAATGAAAATAATTACACTCCAGAGCCCACCTCCCCCCACCCCCCACCCGCCCCCACCCTCACCTTGTTCTCATTACTCACATGGCTGCGAGGTTCCGAGAAGACACGGGCACGTGGCGCACCGAGCAGGCAGAGCGCCGCGGTACGGACGGCTCGAGTACCATCGGCATGGCGTTTGGGGGATTTCGAAACACTTCCGAGACGGAGGCAACGTGAGGGGGATCTGTGGGGAGAGCGCAGGGAGACATTCGTGCTGTGCGTTCCTTCAATAGAGAGTTTTTGAGGCGACAGTTTTATTTTTGATATAAACAAAATCAGACAACACGAATCGATTCGTTTTCTTTGCGTCGTGACAGACATAGAGTCGTCGGCGACAGAGGGACAGGTCGCTACCGAACCCCAGACCGTGGCCGTGTGACTTCTGTCCCCCCGGCCACCACCACTACCACCAAGCAATCGTTTTACCGAAAGAACGATTGAATCCAAAGCAGCAGCGGAATTCTCCGGCACCAACCAGACACCTCGTCTCACACCGTGGTTGTGCCGGGTGCGCCACGTTTTAGCAGTTTACTCGCCGCTTATGGAAACAACAACTGTCAGTACGAAAGCGAGCGGAGAGACGTTTTCTCGGATGCATCGAGCGCGACCCGGCACTGTTTGGCAATGGCGATCGCGCACATCCTTGGCTGTCGCTACCTAAATTGTGCCACCATCTTTCCGTGTGTGTGTTTCCGAACTTTTGCTGAGAACTTTTTTTTATGGATTTTGTCTGTGAACGGACGTCTAATGCCAAACCTTCCCATATTTTTTCACTTTTCTCCAAGAAAATCGAACCTTTTTGCATGGCTGACTTCTTGTAAAAAATGAGGGTCACGCAGGTTTTTCAGCCACTTCGCACTCCAGAAAGCATCGGCGGGCAATAAACAGCGGAGGCTCGTCCGTGGATATACAATCTGTGAGTTATTAGATCAGCACATTTGGAGAAAATGTAATATGGGGAACATGCAGCTATTAATTATGTAAACTATTTGGCCTGACAGACTCGCGCAGTCTGGTGAGGAGAGAAAGGTGGCAGTGTGAGAGCGTGGCCAATCGACAGTTGGTGCTGCAGCTGAGCAGACGAAACAATCCGAAACACTCGGTGATAATTACCCTGCTTTGCATGCTTCCCTTGATGATAAACAGAATATTTCCGCCTGGTTGCGAATAGGGACGTCCACAGCGAACGGCTGACGGTACCGAAAAGAGAAGAAAAGGAGGGGTTCTTCTGTTTTTCCCCAGAATCCACTCTTCCCAGCAAAAGTGAACTTGGCCATCAAATATTGAACACCTTTTCAAGGCGTCCCGCGAGGTATTTTCTGCCACCATTAAAGGTACCTAAGTGGCAAAGGTCAGGCTGCCGTTGAGCACCGTGCGCGACCTTACGCTGTCACGCCATGGACATTTCTCGCAGAAAAAAAAAGAAAATGCACCTGTCGCGTGTCCCTGGAATGTAAAAAAAAAAAAGGAGGGCGTCCTCCCGGGACTCGAACCTTCGTCTGTCGCTCCGCTGCCGGGGAAATCAGTTATTCTGAGTGAAAAATGGTTCTCTCAGCAAAGCGTTAAAGACTCATGAGTTATTAAGCAGCGGATCCATTGATTATTGATCGCCGGGGAGCCTTGACGCGAATACTTGAAGCTCTCAGGTGCAGATTGCGGGTCAGCGTCGCAGGTGAGACGCTCTCTTTCTTCTCTCGGTGCCACTTCTCACAAAGGCCCGTTTGAAGGGGAGACTTCAAATGGATTTGTTTTTTTTTATTTCTTTGTATTTTCTGAGTAAGACATTAAAAAAACTAGGGGGTTCGCAACGCCGTCGGTGAGCCCGGAGCCAGAATGCAATTGGCTCGGCAGTCCAGTGACTTCACGGCAATGTTCCAAAAACTGCTGAGTCCAACATTCAGTCCACATCGCAAACCTGAAAGGCTTTATTGGAAAAGCACGATCTGCCCCCTTTTTACGATGGCGCGTGGATCTTTCTGTGAGGTCCTGTTTCGTCTCATTAGACCTGTGAAAATGGGAGCCAGAAGGTACCACTGGGTCGCGGTTGGGGTAATATGCATCGGAGCTTTCATCACTTTTCCCTGCAATTCTGTGTGCTGAGCTGAATACGCGCCAGCGATCATTGTGGTCGCCTCGGTACAGCCCGAGGACGAATGTACAGAGTGTACGGGGGAGTCCTCGTCACCGCCTGCGACTCTGACGCTGCCTCGACAGTAAACTCCAGACCGTCTGCAGCACGGCGAGTCACAATGGGAAGGTGTCCCGAGGTGAATGCCCCCGCCAACATGCCGATGCGCTCCCTGACAATTCAAACCCCTCGCGGTTAGCATCTTGTTTTTTTTCTGTGTTTCCTATCTGCTCATGGCACCTGCCGGAAAGCCAGCGGAGTCATTAAGGCCGCGCTCACGCCCGACAGGCCCCCGGCCCGCTTTGAGAACGCTCCCAGCTGCCTTTTTCACTGATTTCTGAATGAAACTCAGGCGGTGACGGGCGCGGAACCACCGTCTGTCTGCGGCGCGTTTCCTTGCCGGTGTGTTGGGCGGAGGAAAGGCCTCTCGAGGTTTTGACTCTTTATTACATGGTAAATGTCTCTGGTAGATGTCCGCCGGTGTCCTGACGCTTCTCTTCAGCCCATAGTCAGATTGAAGACGCCACATTTCCAGAAGTCTTAGGCTCTAACCAAGAAATGATCATTACCAAAAGGTGATCTCTTTGCCACAATCCTCTTCAGTTTTGAATTTGAATAAAAATAACCAACCAGAGCTCCTTTTTTCCTCCTTCCTCCGAGCATCATCAGTCAGTGACTTGGACCAGCTATCAGTCAGTCCCATCTAGAACGGACAAATCCAAAAGGCAGTCCAGCTGCTGAACAGTTGCAGTCTGTAATAACAAAGTGGCCTCATACACAATCACCACTGACAGCCGTACAACTTGGTCCTCGGAGCCACACCAGCGGTGGGGCTGAAGAGAAGGCTGGGGGTGGGGTGGGGGGGGGTGCTCCCTCATCATTGGTTCCACACACGGACCGCCTTTTTTTGCCGCGTTGCGAAAAAAAAAAAAAGAAAGTGCAGTTGCTCGGAGGCAGATTGACTGGCTGGGACGGCAGGTAAACAGACACCGGTGAGGCATTTGTTGGGCGGGGGGGGGGGGGGGTGCCTGAAGTGCCAGCTGGAGGGAAAGAGAGAGAAATAGTTCCCCCATGCCATGGCTGCTCAGATACCTGTCCTGAGCCAATTAATCTGGCTCAGGACAGGTGAAAGTGCAGCAGCTGACTGACGGAATGAGAAAGAGAAAGGCAGAGCGGGAAGAGGGCTGGCCGAGGACAGTTTACACGGTCTCCATTTTACAGTCCGTCCACGTCCACTCATTTCCCGGCTTATCCTCAAAGTGAAGTAAAGTGAGGCTGGGATATGTACACAGCAAGAATGTAAACATATGAGGCCAATGTGTACCAATAAAATGATGGAAACCGCTAATCCCGGACCAAGTCTCCCGACACGTATTGCGGTTATTTGTTGACTTGCGAGGTGCACCTCAGTGCTTTCTGGGTCGCTTCAAGGACAACCTGGATCCCGAAGCCGAATCTGTCGGTTCAGTTTCACCGAAACTTTGTAGCTGTTTGACGGCAGCTTAGAAAGACAGTGATCTGAGGAGAATCAGCACCGATTGAAACACGGAGTTTACTTATTCAACAGAACAAACTGTAACCTTGTAAACTGCCTCAGCTTTTCTGGACATTGGATTGTTTTTGGTTCGTGTTCAGTGAGAGAGATGGACGGCCGCACACCAATGGGTCATTCACAGTGGTGGTGGTGGTGGGGGGGTGGGGGGGTGTCATCAAACTGCGATTTGTGTGCTACCCTGAGCGACACACACTGTAAGGTGATCTTGTCCTCCCTCCTGGGTCCAACCTCACGTTGCTTGACTACTAAAATGACACCACAGTCCGCCGGCCCACTCGTTCCATCGCGTTGTTGCACCTCCTGCTTTTGCGGTCACTACGGCTCCTCCGACGTCACTTTCTGGCCAATCAGCAGCCTGCTGTCTGTCAATATGTTTGCCCCACTTGAAGCCAGCTCTGAGATTCTGCGAACAGGAATTAGACTTTAAAGAGGTACTGATACCAAAGCAATGTTAGTTTACCCAACACAGCTTGAATTTTTTTTTAATTTCTGTGTGATTACCATCAAAATGCTTTTGCAGTGACACCGTTAAAAGCAGCGCCTGTTTTTTAAGAAAAGTATTTCGTCTCATAAGGTTCAATGTCACAACAGCACTGCTGAGTTTAACTAATTAGTGAGGCTGCTGCAGTTTGTGTTCAGCCCGTCTCAGTGTGGGTCAGACGCAGGTGTCCATCGCGGTGCTGCGAGGCAGCCACACACGTTTCATAAAGCCTCGGTCAGGCGGTGTTGTTTTGGTGGACAGGCCAGGACAGCATGACGTGTGCGAGTTGGCAAACTGGCAGGAGAAGCGAGGTGAACCCCCCCAGCGCCGTGACTTCACGTCTCTGCAGCACAAACGGGCCACTCAGAGGGCTCCAAACAAACAATGTGAGCGAACAAAACGCGACAAAGAACAACCAGACAAATTCAGGGAAATAAAGTGCTTAGTTCAGTCAGGGAGTGAGTAGGCCAAGTCCATTATGCAGAAAAACCTTGACATCATTAAAGCTTGTTGTCGAGGGTACTTCCATTGTGCAGCTTCAGGGTAGCGGGTGACCTTAAATCAAGTGCATGTATTCCCTTTATACACTCGTCCGGAAAAAAGTCTTCCGGCTCCCTCCTGTTGAGTGATTTATCAACTTGCTACTGGAAGTCGGCGCTCAGATTAAAGCAGAAGCATGACTTACTCCGATCTCGTGGGTTTCTCAGCGGAGCGCGGCAGCAGCAGCATTCTGATGAGCTGCGGCGCTCTTACAGGAAATAAACCACCGCGTCGGCTCCACAAACCGCATCCGCCACCGTTTGCGGTTGCTGTTTTTCCCGAGCTTTCTCGGCCATTCTCGGTTCATGTGTTAGAGAGAGAGAGAGAGAAAACAGACACGTAGAGCTCAGCATGTGTTGGTCCGAGTGCTGCAAGTTTCAGTTAGGAAATATGGAAATGAAGGCCCGACTGTCAGGTATTTATTGAAGCCATTAGGATGAGTGTTGAACAACAAATAGAGCGCTCATTGATAACTGAATAAAAAATGATTGTAGAAAAAAAAAGGCTTATAAAGCTTAATGATATCGCCTGAGGGCGCCATAGATCACCACGCGGTATGTGGCAGCGTGACGGCTAACAGCCTCTCCAGACACTCAGCCCGAGGCGAAACTCAGCGCGTTCCACCCTGTGATTCTTTTTTTTATCATCTCTCTTAATGAGGCAAAACGGGCGATAAAGACCCCGATTGAACGGGCGGCGGGCACACTGCCATGTTGGTTTACTTGTCACCAACATGTCGGGAACGGTGTAGCATTGCCTCGTTGCTGGGTGTACATGTGTGTAGAACAGGAAACGAAAGTTATTGAGGACCCCCCCTGTAACACTGTGAACAACAGTTGTATGAAGAGAAAGTTTACTGGTCGGATTACTCAATAGCTGACCGGTACCTGATACCAGGTATGACTGTTTCTCATCAATGACTCCAGCAATCAGAGCGATCGTACGTCCCAAAGTGTCACTGCGTGTTGTCGTCGACTGGACTTCAAGCTCGCTCCGCTTTGCTGGATGGAACCTGAAGAAACTCAGCATGGAAGCGAGTGATGGAGAGAACAGAGGAAAAAGGAGGAAAGGGGGGGAGGGGGGTAGTCGGCGGAGGAATCTGAAAAGTAGAGCACAGAGGGGAGAAGACCCAGTATAAACTCTGTAATTGGAGACTGAGAGGAGTTACTGGTCCTGATCAAGTGCGGTCCTTCCGCTTGAACTTTGGGTTATTACCATAACTCCATATAAATTTCAGCAGGAGAATAATTTCCCCGCCGAAGCTTCTCGGAGAGAATATCCTCTCAAAATTACATCCTGGCGGAGGCTCTTGCTCTTTCATGTGCCGGGGCTGCATAATGGTCGCCCTCTCGCTGTTGTTTCAGCCGGCGCCGCGTAATTTACAGGGAAGAGAATTCGGGAAAGGGAGGGGGGGGGGTAGAGTATCTGAGATGTGTCTGATTTCTTTTTAATGGAGTTCATGTCTCTTATTTCTGTTTTATGAACAATAATTATTTCAGAATCTGATAATAGATTAATGGCCGGGTGTGGAGACGTGGAGTAAAAAATAGCTTCCTTCTGGGCAATTATCTGCCCAAATAATATATTTACAAGGGGAAGAGCGTGGAGGCTTTTCTGCAGTTTAGCTGCTCGTACGCTGCATTTGTATTATGTTTACAAAGCTTATGCTGGAGATGGTGTAATTATGTTTTTGTTTTGCCATGGGGCTCGTTATTGTTGATGCAATTAGAGGTTTTATGTACAATGAGAGAGGGAAGTTGTAGGAAAGCAAAAAAAATAAAAAATAAAGGTCATGACTCAGCTCAAGTACACGTTCAAGTAGGCCAGCGGTGACCTTTTCCAGTACTTTCATGCTCTATTATTTCCAAATATCTTTCAAAGTAATGACATTTCCATTAGCCGCAGCTGTAAATTGTGGGTTTTCTGCTAATTAGGGGAGGGGATGTGTGTGTGTGTGCGCACAGCCTCGTAGGACTGCCGGCATCGCTGCTGACTCGCACAAACACCAGACGCAGCTTTACGCGCTGTGGTTCAATGTCAGCTGGAAGCGCCATTAAAGTCCTCGCTTTCTTTTTGGGGTAACTCGCTGGGCGGAGTGAGGTGCTGGTTCAACTGTGAACGGAGGTGCGTGGAAGGTTCCTATCACATTTCTGAAGCCTTTGGCGATGAGGACGGATGCTGGATGCGAGCATGGAAATTGCAGGGGGGGGGGGGGGAGAACAGTCTCTGGCTGCATATTGGTAAAAATCTGTGTTTACCACTTGTAACTGCCTGAAATAATTAGTTTGGCACGCGTTACGTGCCGTTTCGGAAAGTGGCAAAAGAGATTTGCGACTGTAAAAATGTGAAGCAGTTGAAAAAAAAAGCAAACAGAAATTTCCTGATGAGATTTTGGGTTGAAATCAAACGTAATTGAGTTGGTGTGAGCAAAATACATGACTTTACCAAACCGTTTAGTTTGGTTCACAAACTAACCAAACTGCGAGCACTTAATGAGCTGGTAGTTATTCAGATCACCATGAGAACCACAGCCTGGCACAGTTTTAACAGGTACTTTCGAAAGATAAAGTGTGTTTTGGCTCTGTGGAGGGTGGTGACAGCACTCCTACACACTGTTGTATGACTGGCTGGGAACTCAATAAAGTGTAGACACAGTGAGACGGGCAGCAGTGTCCCCTCGCATCTGGAGGGGAACTATTTAGGTCCTTTGTGCAAGAGTTTGAAGGTTCTGCTTCTGTTTTCCTCCCTCAGACGCTCCGGTTCCACTTCACATATCAAACACACTGTTGACATTAAAGGTATCATTATCTCCGCTTGGAACTTTGACCAGCAGAGACAAAGATGTTGTGAAGCCAGCAGACTGCTGGTAGAAACCCCGAAATCCCAAGTGGAGTCAAGTGAAACAGCCATTAAAAAAAAAGTTGACACTGGATATTTTAGTTTGAGCAATGATTTGTTCTCTATTGTCCCTGATGAGGACTAGAAACCATTTGCACTCTTTTTATGCCGCACCGCGTGCTTCATGCCGGCACATTCACACCATTCAATACGCTCTGACTTGTATGATTACAACCAGGCTTTAAGCTTGATTTTTTTTTAATATATATATATATATTTATATTTCGTTTTTACTTGAGTTCGTTAGGGCAATCGGAGGCACTCTGAAGGCAACATGAAAGCTCGTTTATTCCAACCATTACGCATCAGGCTATCGTGGCAAAACGCTTGTTTATCGCAGCCATTTCAAAGCGAGTGGGCAGATTTGCCGGCCATGAAAAAAAAAAAAGACAACCACTCGGCCTTCGGCTAAGCGCAATTATATATTTGCATCAGTTCAAGAACAAAGTGTGGAGGCTTTTCTTTTGAAGGAAGACGCTCTCTTTTTCTTTCCATGCGCAGCAGGCAGGTGTCTGATTGTACGATTGCCATTTGTAATGGACCAACACCTAAAAGAAGTCTTTGCATGAATTATTAGGCGATTGTTTCTCACCTTCCCAGTCGATACCAGCAAATAATAGTCTCAAAAATAGTCTGAAAAAGTACCTGGAAACACTTTTCAACACGGGTCTGGAGTAGGAAAACACAATGTTTGACAAAGATTTAAAAGTTGTCTTCAGCAAAATGAGATTAACTTGTGCTGTCACTTTTTTTTTTTACCCCTCAAATGATAACTGAGTTTCTTTCCTCCTCCGATATCCATAAACGGGACATATCCAATCATCGTTGGGAACATCCAGTGTCTCTTTGGTGCAAATCACTCCTATAGGGTGTCTTTATTGTGACACTCATTGGCCTGGTAGACAAATGACTCCCATCAGCGGCGAAAACTCGGGAAGAGCGGCGCACGCACGCGTGAGAAGTTTCACTTGGAGTGATTTGACAAGATCCTGACAGAGCCGGATTAGCATTCCCTTTGCCCTTCCACTACAAATGTAATTTGTGTGACAGCAGCGAGAAAGCAGTGATTTGTAATCAAACCGAAGACTGGGGTGTAATTGCTATTTCCTCGGCACGACAAGCATGCCAGAATGCCTCATCTAAAATGAGCAGGTGGATGACGCTCGAGCTAATTTGTCCTTTTTTTTTTTCTTTGCAAGTGATCAATTTGAGAAAAGTGAATAGAGTCGCTGTTTTTATGTTTTGCTCGGCAACTCCATCTACTCATTGACATTGTTCATTAACGGCATCATGTGCTTCACGAGCAGATGAAGAACCAAGAGCAGTCACTGAAGCTGTGAGGAAACTCTGCAGCTTCTCTTGAGCTGCACACTGCACCTACTGTCCCTTCACTTTGAAAGGAGACAGTGGAAGTGTCAATCTCCTGCTTGGGGTTCAAAAATTCACTCTTGCCTCTGGATGCATCTAGAATTCAAAGGACAAGTACAGCAGCTCAGAGGTTACAGCTGTCGTCTTGTGGTGAGCAGGTGGACGGTTTGAGCCCCAGCGGTCCAACTTCCTCCCTGTGCAGACTTTGCTTGGCTTCTCGATGGATACTCAAGTTTCTAGCCACCAGCAAAGACAAAGGTTACAACTATTGTTGGACCACAGACCCTTTAATTTATTGTAGCTTCAACTTTGGCTCGACAAACACACACACACACACACACGCACAATTATACACACATTGCACTCTGAATTGGATAGAAAATTTGAACTGTGTGCAAAAAGTCAGTGTAAAACTGCAATATCAAGAAGTTGGCGCCCTCAGAGAGCGCAAACCACTGCCAAGTGGCCACATACTTCATTTTTTTGGACACAGACAGACAGACAGACAGACAGACAGACAGACAGACAGACAGACAGACAGACAGATTCCAGTTCACATAACCCCCACCTGGTGGAGGTAACAACTCAGTTAATTTCACCTGCTTCGTTTGTTCAGGCGCTCATTCTAACCCTGGAGTCTTGGATTCCCTGCTGAGGGATGGGGGGGCACAGGATTTTGCCTGCCCTGAAGTTGTCAGACATAAGACACTTTTTTAAATATACAGCAAACCAATAAAAAAATACCCACTGCGCTGTAACCGAACGCTCTGTTTTTGGCTTCACTTTATTGTGTCACATGAGTTAAAAATGGGTTTACAGACTTTATATGAAGCTTTTTTTTAGGGGGGTGGAAGCTCTCCTGATAATTTACATGATTATCAAAGATACACCACCTCTAGAATCTTGTGCTGATTGCAGCATGGTGGTGAGACGCATACGATTATGTTAAGACCGTGATACTCGGGGCACCCGCGCCAGCATGGCCCAATCAGCGGGCCTCAGGATGTTGCATAGACTGTGGAAAACTAGCTTTGACGAGTTTGACCTCGTCTGTGATCTTCACAATTTCACCCAGAAAGTAATGGAGCGCGAGAATCTGTCTGGAAATGCCAGGATGATTTAAAAGTGAGGCCCTGGCTGGAGTCCCTCGTCGTTTTGTATGCAGCTCCGTGGAACTCGTCATAAAACACCGCTTGCAAAATCAACCAGACGTATTAACAGCCAAGTTAACTAAGTTTTTTTTTTTTTCTTTTTTTTGTGGGACTCAGTCACATAACCTTGCAGTTATTGCTCATATGGTTTTCTTTTTCCAGTTTCATTTGGACAGTTTTCTCGCTGAACACTCAGTCCACTCATGTACTGTAAACACTGCGTCGCAGTCCAGTTAGGCTCTGTTGCTTTGGCTCACTCAAACAAAGCAGTATGACTGTTGACACTCTTCTTTAAGGTCCTCTTTCTGCATTTGTGTTACTTATGTGTATGTTCAAAAAACTGATTTATGAAGTCATTATTTTAAAAGTACTGTGGTCTGCCTGTCTGGTTTTCTTTTTGGCAGGAGTCTCAATAAGTTCTTGACAGACGTTGATGAAAATTGCTGGATGATTGAAGGGTAGTTTAATTACCGGGTGATTACATCCTGGTGGTGATCCAGTTGTCTTGTGATTCAAAATGATGCCACCTTTCACTGGCAGTGTCTGCAGACAAACTCTCATTTTGTTGATGCTTTTGCTCCGCCCTCTTCCTTTTCTGCTCCATGTTGAACGGTTGAGTTTTGGGCTCGTGTACCTCCTACAGGCCTGGTATGCACTACTTCAGCACTGTAACCGTCTTCATGGGGAATCCTTCCTGTTACGGCCCCGCTCTCACTGAAAACATTTTTGAAAATGCATTGCAGCAGCGTAGTGCCGTCTGTTGTGTTCAAATCCACCAGTTAAGCCAAGAACACGCAAAGTACACGCTTAGGTACCTTCAGACTGCTTGGTAGAAACTTGACTCCTCCTGTTATGAAGCATCAGTACTTAACACCGCATCATTGCACCGTGTTTAACTGAAACATAACTGATGACGAATGATATAAGAAGAAGGATGAAATACTTTGAGTACTATGAGAAATATTGTTTCCCACATTGAAGTCAGGCTATTCTATGGCAAAAAAGAAAACTTCCCACTGATGTGAGATTCGCCAGAGCAAACTTCATTACTTTTCTTCCAAAAAACCCCAGAGAACAAAGGAGCAGCAAGCTGCTGGAGCGTGCGTGTTAAGAACTTTGCTAAAGTTGCCACCAGCACGTCCCCGACCGAGTTAAGTCCCAGGTCACAGAGTGCAGCCCGGGGAATTATATCAGGCTAAACGGCTTGAAAATTCCCTGGAAGTGGCGGGTGCCTCCAGGATTAGTCGAATGAAATTTCAGGGGAACATTAAGCTGCTCGTTGCAACCCTGACCAGGACAAACAACACTTAAAGTGCACGGATGAATAGGTTGATGTCCTCAATTCAATTTCAGCAGCATACTGTTCTGTAATACAATCTTGGGTAGAAGGTCCCTCTGAAGAGCCCGCGGACGCGCAAACGCAACGGGACGTGCAAAGAAAAGTCAAGCAGGGAGGCGGGCGCGTGGTTGCTGCGCGTCCCTGCATTGTGAGAAACGTGCACGTAGACCTCAGTGGGACGGCGGGAAAAAAAGAGACAAATAAGGAAAAGTTCCCTGCGTGCTGCAATCAAAGTGTCATTTTAGCATCACCTGCTGGGAGAGTGTGGGAGATTTACAAAGCCACTAATGAGCCTGATGTTTTCCCAGTTTAGTTCTACAAGTTTGGGTTCATCACTGCCTAAATAAGAAACACATTTATAGACCCTAGAAAGATGTACTTGTTCCTCACGTACTTTTAACAATATGTGAAGGTCAAGGTCACCTGAAAGCGAGTAACCTCACCATTGGGATGTATCATTGCAGTTGACTCCAAATTTAGTGTGTGACCCTTTAAGGGAGTATGGCTTGAAAGTAGGTGAAGAAGGAAAGGTTAAATGCTGTTTTGGCTGAGGTTTGCGCTCTCCAAGTGCTTCTGATTAATTTACTGTATTTACCGCACTATAAGGCGCACCGGACTATAAGGTGCACCTTCAATGAATGGCCTATTTTAAAGCTTTGTTCATATATAAGGCGCAACACATTATAAGGCGCATAGGATAGATGCTACAGTAGAGGCTGGGGTTACTTTATGCATCATTAAATGGAGAATGTCAACAAAACAGTCAGATAGGTCAGCCAAACTTAATAATAGATTACAAACCAGTATTCTGACAGCTCCGTTCACTCCCAAAATGAATAAACAGTCTTCTTTACTTGGCGCAGGTCATCTTGTTGCTTCCTTCACTTCCGCACCATTGATTCGTTAATGATAAATTCTCTCGCTGCTGCTCTATCCCCATGTTCTACTGCGTGAATGATCGCCTTGAGTTTAAACTGCTCACCCCCCCGGCTGGCCACGGGTGGCGGCGGCTCCTCGCCGGCGGCCTCGCTGCAGAGGAGCTACCCGCTCTCCGTCGCCGCCGCGCTCACGCTGGCGCTGCTCGGTCGCCACCTTCTCGCGCAGTCATATATCCCAGCATGAACCGCGCGCTTGAAGTCGGCAGCTGCCAACCTAGTTGCGAGACCTGTTGTAGCTCAATATTGGTCCATTCCGCACTATAAGGCACACTGTCAGCTTTTGAGAAAATTGGAGGTTTTTAGGTGCGCCTTATAGTGCGGAAAATATGGTACTTCTCGAATTGGTGCAGGGCCAATTCGCTACGAGCTAATTGAGTTAGCTTGCAGCTACTAGCCAACTCTAGTAGCGAGAGGCTCATTTTCATCTAGAGTCAGATCAGTTCAGTCAGTCACTTGCTGATTAATCTTTATATGTATGGTTTTATGTATGGTTTATATATATGGTTTCTCATATTGACTCCATATAATTGTACATAGGCTATACCTATTGTACATATACACAGGCTGTGGGGAGGAATAGGTACGATTCAGGCTCTCAACTCTGTATGAAATCTTGCAGCCACAGTGTCCAAAACTTGAACAATCATCCCCAGGCTCTTTTTTAAGCAGCAGCCGTGCTGCGACTGCACTGCCATTTGATTACAAATTTATCACATCTGGGACCTCCCGAGACAGTTCCCCTTCTTAACTATTGTCTGAGCCGCGTCTTATTTCAGACTTGCTCAGCGCAAGGATGACAGGGCGTTCGTTAGCTGTCTGGGATCAGCCTTGTGTTGCCAATCTAAACCCCCCCCCCCCATCGCACGCCGACAGTCGGGCCCCTCTTGATGCTGCCGACGCCAATATTTGTCCGGCGTCACAAAGATCGCTCCGAGACATTAAAGGATAAACAGCGAGTTGGAATTTTTTCCGCCCGCTGGAAGGCATTCAAGTCTATTTATCTGGATTCTGACATCTATGTTCGCTGTTTTCCTTTTAACCTGTCCCTTTAAACGGCTCAGTTTTCAGGTGTTGAATGAAAGGTAAAAATGTCTGAGTGCAAAGTCACAGCGACTATTTTTACTCCGGTCCACAGCGGGACTGGAGACACGAGACTCTCCCTCTTTTTCTTTTTTTTTTTATCAGGCCGGCAAGTATTTAAAAAACAACCCAATCAGTCCTGATTCAAGAGGATGCCTGCAAAACTAATATGTGTCATATGGAAAGCTGCGGGGATAAAATGTTGTATTATTCATGACGTGGGCTTATCAGTATTAGCCACAATAGCGCTGATTTTAAATATTCATTTCGGCGGAGAGAAGGAGTTATTTTAGGTAACTGGAATAAATGGGCGCACCAACTTTTAAATGAAAAACAACCACTTTTTTTCCTCGTTAAACGGAGCAGTTGAAACGGGATGAACCGTGGAAAGAGTGCATGGACCAATCAGGTTCATTTCTCAGGGTTGGAGCCTAAACCCCCCTCCCTGACGTGTCCCCAGGTGGTCCACTCAGCTGTCGCTAGAGAATGAAAGCTTGATGTCTGTTCGATTCATACAGATTTCCATGTGAAGTACTGTTGTTTTCTCGGGGGTGAGGTCGACAAACGGTAGTTTATGCAACCATAAGTGCTCGAAGTAACCTTTAATAGCTATGATGAAGTGGAGGACCGCGATGTGTCAAATAACCAGCTCCAGAACTTCCGTCCAATTCACGGTAGTGGTTAAAAAAAACCCTCTTTATCTGGTAACTCCAGTAAATAAACTGTAAATTACTGGCACATGCTTGCCTTTGTGAGTTCAACAGAGTCCTCGGTGGCTCTTGTTGGAGCCCTGTCGCTGCTTTTGTTGCTTCTTCTTGTCCTGAAGTCTTTAAAGGAGCCCTATTATGCTATTTCGACTTTTTTCAGCCATTCACAGAGTAATAGTGTTGAAAGCTCATTCAGAC
>JASSRZ010013134.1:0-14655 GCA_032164315.1 Malacoctenus gilli | reverse complement strand
GAGCTGCACAGATTAGCAGGACAGGATTAGCCGTCCTTAAAACTGCGACATGGGAAAGAGAAAAAATGTCACTTTGATATCAGAATCAAACAAGTCTGGAAAATTCCTTGTGACACCACCAGACCTCCAGTGTGATGGCCTGTACGTGGCTGCTTGTATGATAAGGCGAATGAACAGATGGACATTTGGAGCTCGGCTTTGACAAACTGGCTTCGAAACAGACACAATTCACGCCAAGGAGCAGCCATCTGCCAAGACACTTTGCTCTCCTCAGTTCACGAAAAGTGCATCGGTTGTGAGACACTAAGTTTAAACCTGTGGCTGATTCACTAAGTCTCACCACATCTCACTTCAAAATTGATTAAAAAAAACAAAACATTAAAACTAAACGTCTAAAAGCTGTCTTATGTTATGCAGCTTCAGACTGTTTTTTTTTTGGTGGACAAGAGGGCAAAAAGGCTATTTTAAATCTTTTAATAGTAGAAGTTGCTGAACCCTGATGTAGCGTGTAACATAATGTCATCCAAATAAAACTGTATTTGAAGCATCATGACAAGAATTTGGCAAACCGGACCCTGATAATGCCGAACTACAAAAGAAAAGCACGGTTCTAACACAGAGCGGTTTGCCAGTACTTGTCTTTTCCTACAGGATTAGAATTTGCGTCTTGTTTCAAGCATGTGAGGGGGAAATAAAACGCGTTTGCCCTGAACATCTGGACTCTTCATTCGCACCACTTTGGCCATTCGTCCTGCCGACCCGGTGCCAAAGGTTTGAAGTGTAGAGTGGAAGTGAGTGACAAGAAATCACTCATTTCCTGGACTAGCATTTGTCTTGAGACTCTCACGCATCCAGCATGGTGGGAATAGAAAGTGTGAGCGAGCTGGCTCAACCAGCTGCTGGCAGACAGAGCGGGACGTTCACTCAGGGCAAAGGGGGAATCTTTCTTCATATTCTGAAGGTAGCATTTGTCACTGTAAATGGTGCCCGTGTGGTACAATTCATCAACTGTTGGGAATGCTGAGTAAACAGCGTCACGACTTACGACATCCATCTTTCGCACCAGCTTTTTCTAGACGAGGTTCATAACCCATTAATTAGACCTCTGCCAGCGTATCGTTTTGAGCACACACTTCTTGAAAACAGAGACTGACCGGGGCTTGTCTTCTGAAAACCTGATGTATGTAGCACATAATACAGAGCGGTGCTGACCTGGCTGGGGTTGAGGGCTCCTTCCAGTTGTAACTTATCTGCTTTGATCAGCAGCGAAGAGTTTCTCCCTGTTATGTCCAGCTTCTTGATCTTGTCAGCACTTTTTTACATCAACGGAGCCTGATTATAAGGACTTTTCACAACTGGTTCCTCACTGCCCCGGGCCTCACATGTCCTCCGCCCACTTTAACTCTGATTCCACTGATGGGGACAGCAGCGAGGGCCGGCTTTGAAGTGTTCAGAGGGATCCATCCGACCCTGCAGCAACCACAGTTCTGCAGGGTTCCCAACCTTAGTCAGACTGAAACTCACTTGGGTTGTGCCATTGGATGATTGCAGTGATTTATTGTTTCTGGTCCCTTGTTCGTCTTTGTGTGCACTTTTCAAGGCTTTTGTTTTTTGTTGCTCCAGTCCTCCCCTGATTATTAATGTCAATGGTTTCCAGCTGTGTCTCCTGTTTCTTGTATGTATGTTTAGCCCAGCCTGCCTTTGGTTGTGAGGCAGAAAAGTTGACGAATAAAGTGCTGGTTCTCCGATAATGCCAGACAACAACCCTTCATTTATACAGGAGGGGTACAAATTAGGTCATTGGATTACTTTTGTTCTGACACACTATTTAGTTTTAGTCATCTGCAACCTTTTAGTGTTAGTCTCATTTTATTTGACAAAATATCCAAAGAGTATTAGTCTTAAAGGTGCCGTGACATGAAATTTGACTTTTCTGGGGTTTTGGGGGTATAAGATGATGAGGTCATGTGAAAGTAGGTCATCTTTCTTTTATTTAGGTTATCTTTTCACGTCATGTATATATTCTCTAGTCAGACACACTATTGAGCAAACAGCCTTCCTCACACTTCTTCCACCCTCCTCTCCTCTCACCAGCTAATACACCAGCCAGCAGGGGAGTCCTGCTAGCAGGCCTGTCTGCTGCGCTTGAGGAGAGGATGGCTTCGAAAAAGGGGAGCTGCTATTTTCCGAGGGTGCTCAAAAATGAATGTAAGCATCCACGTAGTCTTGAAAGATGAAAGAATCAGTGAAGAGTGGCTGAAGTTCATTTATGGAAAAGTGCCACTGTCAGGGGATGTTTCAGACTTGGGTGTACTTATCACACAGTGCCACCAGAGGACACCCAAGGTAGAGGTGGCTGATTGGCGCGGGCGTACTTTGCACCTGCACTTCATCAGGCTTGGTTGCTGCCTAAATATAAGGCGGTGCGGCCAACCTCTCCTTGCCTGAGTGTTGAACACTGTGCAGCTCTCAGACTTCTGACTCTTTGAAGCCTGTTGTTTTTGGAAGCTCCCTGTCACCTCCTGGTTCCCCCTGTTGTCTCCTGTTTTTTTCCCCATCACCAAATGGTTTCCACGTTGCCTCCTGGTTTCATTCCCTCGAAACCCTCTTTCTCAAGATTACCCTGCTCTACCTGGCACATCTATCTCGCAGCTCGCAGTCCTAGTCTGGCTATTCCTGGCACACCGTCCATCCAGTTCATCACCTGTCACAATAAACTGCACTTACTCCATCTCTGGTCTCCTGAGAGTTCTCTTGCATGTGGGTCAAGCGATTACAGTAAGACATGACAGCCACACCGTTATAACCCTGATTTGAGACTTTGTTTATTACACTTCACTGAGGCCTGTTGCCTGAACATGTTGGAATTGAAGTTGGGATTTTCCAGCAAGAAGAGCACCACATCTTTACCTGCAAGTTTATTTTTTTTTCAAATGCTGTTTCATCTGATTAATGCCTGAAGAGCCCATGATGCATAATGAATGTGTAATGGAGTGTTGTGTCGAGGGAATGGGGGGGGGGCGTTTGATCAGTTTTCCAAATAAGGATGAAGCCTATCAGAAATTAGGTCAACTTGGTATCTGGGTAGAGCCGTATATCATTACCGCACCCACCCTTTTTTTTCTCTTTTCACTGAAGGAAATGTGGGAAAATTCTCTTGATAATTGACATATGCAGCAATATCAACTACATGAAAGAGTTTGTACTGCTTTGTCATGGCACCTTTAAGTGTTTTCATCTTCGTCTTGTTTTAGTAGACCAAAGATTAGCAGGTTTAGTCATCTATATCCACCGTTGGCTTGGATGACTCAATTTTCCTTCAGAATTTCAGGTAATTTGAAATATTCATCAGTTTGTTATGAATAGTGTTAGGGTTTTTGGATATGCACTGCCAATGGATATATGGCAGTTTTGAGGCCTGCTTTCCCTGAAAAATATACATCAGCCTTAAACTGTTTGTCCAATCCATCTGGCTATGGCCTTTCTCCTGCGTCTGTTCATTTTCAGTTCAGCTTTGTACTTTCAAGAACTAACGGGAAGCCATAGAGACACACACACTTTCTTCAGTCAGTCACTTTTTCAGCTTTTGGTTAAATTTGAGTACATTGAATATTCTCATCCTGATATTTAATACAGCGAATAAATCTTCTGATACCTAAAGTTCAGGGTGGTTTTCCTTAGCTCATTTTTTAATTTGAGTGGAAGCATGGTGGTTTTTCTGATAAAAAATAACCTTTGTGTGTATTTCTGGATGAGTTGTCTATAAATGTCAGTTCAACTTGGAAGTATTTTTCCAGGATGATTTTTGCTCCGCATTGTTTACAGATGCTCTCCTTGTCCCTGTTCTCACACATGAAGCATGACCAGATGTCATTTCTTCACTTTTGTCCTGGACTGAGTTGGGACATATCTGTTGTTTTCGTGTCCGTGCTCAGAATGGGTGAACTGCTGCGAAAAAGCTAGAGAGTGAAGCAAATAAGTTAGCAAAAATTTATGCTTACTAATATTTGCTTGCTATTTGCTAAAAATTAGGGTGATAATTTAGTCTTAGTTTAGGATCTGTGAGTGCCTTTTTCTGGTTGAAGCAGAATTCAGTTGACTCTTGCATGTTATGTGTCTACAACTTCTACGCTGGGGCTCAGGTCCTCCCTCGTTTAGGACTTTGGTTGAATGTTGCTTCTCTCCACACTCCAAACACTACTTTTACACCTGGCCTTCCTCTAGTTTTGGTTGGTGACTCTGTCAGGCCATAAACAAACAATACTGCAGATAATGCAGATTGCAGACGCAGCATCTGCATTCACAAACAATGACTGGTGACTCTTTGTAAGGAGCGCTTTTGGTCTGGTTGCCAGGGAGCAAAAGGCCCAGAGTTCTGCTTCCACATATTCTATTCTGGTTGTAAGATTATTCTTTGATTGGCGAATTGAAATACTCTCTTTAATGGAATTGATCAATGATTCCGTTTTTATCCAATTAACAAATACACAGGAAATCATGGTAAGAGGTCAGTAAGAGGACAGAATTCTAACAAGTTAACGAGTGAAGCGAACGTCAACTGAAAGCAAACTTTCAGCCTCAAAAGATTCCCCTCCAATTGGATTTTCTTTGTAATACCTGCAATCAGCTGACCAGTCTGGTTTCACGTCATCAGCAAGCTCCAGGAACAGATGGTTGAAAAAGTTTCAGAATGACCTATAAAATAGGCATTTGAGCTTATCGATGATGCTTTTGTCAATTTCTTTCTCTACTTTTAGGGCAAGCAGCTCACACACCTCGCCATCTCCGTGGGTATCACTTTTAAGTATTCTTCTCCCAGCTGATGTGCATCTTTGTGGCAACTGTGCAATCAGCAAGACGTGATGAGCCCCCAACCTGGCTCCCTGCTCCGGCTATGATGTCGAGCAAGAGTGTTGTGTGATAACCTGAAAAAGACTTCCCTGTTCTTCCGACCTTCCATAACTGTTGTACAAAAGCAACATTGACCTCTGTCAGGGAAATCAAATCTGTGCTCTGAGGGACACAATGGTGGCGGCTGCAATAATGGCCGACCTCGCACATTTTCTGTCTCAACAGCCCTCAGCTGTGCTGTCACACTGTTTCCCCTCAGCACGCTCCACCCAGTTCTCCTCTCATTCTCACACTCTCCACTCTTCCTTTTTTCCCCACAACTCCTTCATCAGTCTGGCTTCTACACCAGCACCAACAGCTGTGTCCGTGTCAAAACACAAATTGTGGTCTTTGATAAACAACATTACTGGGCTGAAGGAGGGAAACATTCTTTGCTGTTATCTTCGACTAGCGGCTCCATGATGCAGCCCGAAAACACAAACTCAGTTCACGCACGCATGCACGCACGCACGCACGCACGCACGCACGCACGCACGCACAAACAGGTTACAAATGCCCCACCTGGACTGATCCCGCTCAAATTTAATCACATAGACACTAAAAAATGTTACACTCATTTTGTTTGCAACATCTTTTTTTTACAAACATCTCATAACAGATATACAAATTCCATCAGGTATCGTCAGGTCTTATCACACCTATGAAATACAGAAAAACACAACTGTCATTGTGGAGGAGTCATTCTGTGACTGAATTGAACCCATCTTGCCGGGTCTTAACAACCAGCAACCTGGAAGATTTCATTGGCAGCTTGAGAATGAATTTAAAGGGAGTGGTGGCCAGCCTCCTTCCAGGATTGTTTTTTTAATCAGGGTTTTTATTATTAGCATCGTAGAATCATTGCCTGACATTGCATAGTCCCTGGAAGATGGAGGGAACTTGCCTTTAATTGCTGTAAAAAAAAGTCTAAGATGAATGTGAGGGAAGCAGGGAAAAAACGAGTTTTCCTATCAGGTATTAAGAGCACCATCTCATCTTAGCCTCGTTATCTTGCTCACAATGGTTATCATGAATGACTCAAGCATTGCTGCCTGCTGCACAGCGGGACGCACCCTTGAAAAGTAGAGGGAAGAGTTTTGCCACACCGGAGGACCTCAGAGTAGAGTTGCTGCTCCTCCACATAGAGAGGAGCCAGCTGGCGATGGCTCGGGCATCTTTCAGTTGCCTCTTGGTCTCCTCCGTGGAGAACTGCTCCAGGTATTCCCCACCTAGGAAGTGACCCAAAAGAAGACCCAAGACATGCCGGAGTGACTAGGTCTCCTCCAGCTGGTCTTAGAAGGCCTCTGGGTCTGCTAGGAAGTGTTGTCACACAGGTAATTATTTTACATTGCATGCTGCTTTCACTTCAGCATTCATGTTGCTTTGAGCAGAACTCCTCATCTCGGGTTCACCTGGTGCAATAGTGAATGCAAATCACCTTGAGGGACTCCTAAGGAACAACATCATGAAAAAAAT
This sequence comes from Malacoctenus gilli, assembly GCA_032164315.1. Classification (NCBI taxonomy): domain Eukaryota; kingdom Metazoa; phylum Chordata; class Actinopteri; order Blenniiformes; family Labrisomidae; genus Malacoctenus; species Malacoctenus gilli. The sequence goes on along the minus strand of JASSRZ010013134.1, from coordinate 8,289 downwards.
CCTAATAGCTCATCTGTGTTGAAAGAGTAAGAACTTGTTTAAATCCTGGAAGAGAAAAAAACCCCCTTCAAAACAGTTTGATGTCGACGGCCTGTGTCAATACTAAAAATTGCATAACACAGCTTGCAGGAAGAGACATTCTAACAAAAATAACATCAAGCACAACTTGAAGCAGGACGAGTGGGTCTCAGCAACATCAGCAGCCGAAAGCACTTCTTTGTGCTCCTACACCGGTGCAAACTGTGGGGAATGGGAGTAGTGTCCAAGCACCCTGCTGAATTGAAAAAGGAAGTATTTTTTTTTATAACCAGAGCTTCAGTTGTAGTGAGTGTGCTCATTTTGACCCCAAAAGTTTTGATACAACACACCACAGGAAACAGTTCAATTCAATGGCTGTAGATTTGCACGTGAGTGACCTTAACACTTTTCATTGTCTCAGAACAATGGCACAGTGTCTCTATTGAGACATTTATATTCTAATCAATTCAGTTTTTTTTTTAATATAATCATGAATCAATTACCTGTTTCAACATCTAAAGTGTTTTATAGTTGTGTGTGTGTGTGTGTGTGGGGGGGGGGGGGTTGACATCTTATCTGATGCTGCTTTAAAACTTCTCGTTTTGAACTTACTCCAGTAAACATGCAACTTTCCTCTGGCCAAACTGAGTGACAAGCATGGAACTTCCAACGTATGAACCGCTCAGGGGCTGTTTTCCAGTGGGTGCTCAACAGAGTAAGGTGGGCGTCTTGGATGGAGGCAGCAGGTGGCACCGTTCACCTGAAATAGCCTCACTTGGTCTTATTTCTCCTGCTGCACAGCAGTGAGAGCTGAGTGGTTATTACATGTTCCAGCTGCAAGTCGGCACTGACACCTTGCTGTCATTTAACAACCAAATCGACCAGGCTTTCCCATGAGAATGACTAAAACATGATATGTAATCCATCTAATATAGAAGATTCTACTAGGTTTTATGTCAGGAAAACACCTGAGCCATTATTAAGCTGTGCATAGTTGAAACTCCATCCCAAGTATTTCCCAAGCTGCTTCTTGGTTTTTGAGAGCCAGTGGGCTACATGATTAAACACTTCACTTCACTGCACTTCACAATCCATCAAAACTGGTGGAACTCATCAAAGACATTGGACACGTTGAAACCACGCAGGGCTGTGACCCCCTTTCAAGAGTGATAACATCTGAGGTTAAAGCAGCCCCTCTTGGGAAGACACGCTGCCTCATTTGTAGTCAAATTTTGAAAAGTTCAGCAAATGAATTGTATTGCCTCCAACAGAGGATGCAGACGACAGCATGCGGCCGCAGTTTTGACAGGAAGCCAAGCCGATCACAGAGCAGTCAAGAAGCTAATTAACTAGCTAGTTGCTAGCCGTTATCGTGAACGTTGACAATTTAGTTACTTTTTGCGTTCATTAGGCCAGTGCCTTGTCCTTTATTCAGCTGCCCGTTATGGTGTTTCTAAAGAATGTTTGTTGCTATAAGCTGCAAAGGTTAAGTTGAATAAACTGTCGTCTTGATTGTGTTTATTTTTAGTTAGCACATACCATGCTATGTAGCACCGTGGCAAAGACACAAAAATGTGCTGTTTCCCTTTCCCTGCACTCACAAGCAGCCTGATCTGATGTCTGAAGCTTTCCACATGTGGGTTTTTTTAAGTGCTGTCATTCAGGACAACAGCATTGCTGATCACTGGGTTGGTTTATATGCCACAATGAATGATACACGGGCTGTAGTCACATTGCGCTTCCGTGGTCTGAACACGCCGCGGATGATTGGTCACATTCACTCAGTTGCGCACACGATCAGTTTCAGCCACTTCATTGGCACGGCTGCAGGAAACAGTTTTTGGTAGGAGGGGGTCATCACGAGCGATGCATAATTGCCTGAGTGAACGTGATGGGTGATGAGACTTCTCAAGCAGTGTTTAATGTACTTCAGAAACGCAGTGGATGTTGGAATGTGATGTCAGCAGTTTTTTCCCCTAAACTAACTCAAAACTATTCATTCTCCTACACTTCTGATTAAATAAGGTTTCTGCTGGATTTTTTTAGGTTTTTTATGACATCCACCTTAACAGAGATGCTACTGTGAATCCATCCAGCTGTACCGCGTACTTCTTTCAATGCTTTCATGCATGCAACTGCCCATGGCTGCATCAACACACGTTATTGTCACACTCATTAGTTGGCACACCTGCAACTAACTAACGATAGTGACGCTGCTGTTTCCTGCTGCCTCCACCCAAGTGTGAGGGGCTGCTGGTGGGAGGTCATCCGCCGGCGTAACGACACGTCACAGCGGGGTCTTGGGAGGGGGGGGGGGGGCACAGGAAGAGATGCCCGCCACTGTGGAGCTGTTTAGGCAGAAAAGTGGAAACACAGACCACACAATGACGATCAGTTAGACTGCTTGGGGACATTTCAGAAGGAGGGTTAGGAAAAACATGGATTATGTGGATAAGTACAAGTACAGTTTTTAGAAATGAAGTACTAAAACACTGGTTTTCAATATATGTGTCCAATTAACAGTAGCTCACAGCCATGCCTGTCAGGCACAGCCATGTTGTGCATAAAGACTGCTTTGTGGTCTCCTTATCAGCTCTCTCTGCTATGCCTCAGGAAGATGATTATCAGTGATCATCAACATCTGACAGGATGAGCCGCATGTTTACCCCACCCCTGCAAGAGTGTGCTGCTAACTGGTGATTGTGTGTCAGCGTCAGGAACAACTGAATGCCTTGTTGGCAGCGTTGGGACATTTTATCGACCGGAAGTGCCAGATAGAGACGTATCCTGGACCCAGTGAATGTTGTTGCACAGCACACAGATGAAAAGCATGTCTGAACGCCTCGCAGTGATGCCCAGGTGGTCACAGCGGCATGGAAAAAGCTACTGCTTTTCCTTGCTTTTTCAAACACCATGAATCAGGTGGTCCTGGAGTCCATACTAGGGATATGTGGACCCCCCCCCCCCCCCGAGAAAAGGATGTATAACAAGCTCAAAGAAGTACAATGTGAGCTGCAGTTGCATGATCACAGATACAATCAAAGGGGGGTATGGATCTGACAGAACCAGGTCTCGTACATGCCAGAAGGGACTGCAAGACCCATCAGTGCTTTGTTCTTCAGGGTGAAACAAGTTGCGCTTGTGGTCACAGATCAGTGGAGCCATCGGGCCTTCCGGCCCTTTAAAGAGGCTTGACACAAAATTTTGCTGAGGGGATGGGAGCTGCCCTGATCACATGACCCCGAGAGGCGAAGTCCCACCCGGCCTTTAGACGGTGTCTTCAAAAAATTCTGATCCAGTACCAACTCTGTGATATTAATAGTCATTACGTGAAAAGCTCCTATGTCTGCTGGGCAGCCAATCATAGCCCATCAATGAGATAAAAACACTGAAAAGGTGTGACAGATACATTCCAAAGACCGATGGCAATGGGTTGGACGACAACCATCAAAGGCAGTGATTGCACAAGTTTGATGGGCGTACGAAGACATCACCGGGAAATCAGAGTGGCAGTTGGAAATGCATCCATTGAGATGGACAGATTCAAGGAGGAAAAGGTGATCTCGAGGCGGGAAGTCTGTCTGATGTGTTGGAAAAATAATGAGGCGGTATTTACATTTTTCAGTGTCAGCGACAAATATGAGGGAGCAGCACCCTCGCCTCCTGCCATGACAGTTTTGTTCAAGGCGGGAGAAATCATGCGAGTCACCTTCAAACCTTTATATAAATCTCTTGTTGAAAAGATACTCATGGAACATGCGTTCGTCAAAACAAAACAAAGCCGGGAGCGACAGCAAAATGAAATATTTGCCATTAGCCAGGTAAGATTTGAACCTCTACACTCAGCTCCGCTGCTCATTCCACAAATGCATGTTCCTTTCAAATGTGTCACTTTATGAAAAAGAAATCAACAGGCTTTTGCATTGGTGTATGATTTATTGCCAGGAAGCATCGCTACAGCAAAGAAATAATCCAGCAACACACAAGTGAGCTTCTTCCCAACTTTCTTCTCCATTCAGTGCATAATGTCCCCTGAGCACCTTCTCCTGCCAGGAAGCGACATGCTTGACATGATCCAACATTGTGCTTGGTGGTTTGAAAGAACCGCCATATCTCTAGGCTGTTTCTCTTTCCATGCCCTGTTCACGGATCCAGTGTTCAAGGGTGCAGCACAGACTCCCAGTTCCTGGAGCCACACAGCTCGGGCCTTAAAAGAGTAAAAGCCTGTTTGTGTGTGTGTGAAAAGCTCACAACTGGCTGTGTGCTGGTTGGGGTGGAACCCCTCCAGCGTGTCAGGCACAGAGTTAAAGAGACCGAGAGTCGTCGTTCGACGAATTTCGGTAGTCGAACATGCATCACTGCAGAGAAGTCATGCCACCAAGTGGAACATGTTTGAATTTCAGTGCATGTCAGCCAAACCAAAGGAAAGAGCTTGATCTAACAGTAAGGAAATAAAACAATACCCAAGTTTGATGGTTGATTGAAGGCGTAACATCCAGTTCACACGACTTTCTCTTGGTTAATTTCAGAACTTGGGGCTTTTACTCCGACTGACGACGTTTCAGCCCATCATTTATCGTGTTTGTTGCGGTGATGATACCTGCTACCAGGCACCGTTTTGAGACCAGCATCAGCGTTCCAAACTGGCGATGATAAAGGTTTTGTTTTTTGGTTTTTTTTTAAAATTGTGCCCACTGCTGATTGGCCTAGGGGTGACAGCCACTCATCCAATCATATCACAGTAAAATCTCTGTTCAGAGCAGCAGATGTGGCACAACTGCAAGTCTAGCATCACTTGGAAGAAACAACAGTAAAAGGCCTTCGTACTGCTCCAAAGGGTGACCTGGGACCCTGGTGTTCCTACTGGCAACGGTCGACATGTGACAGGTATTCAAACATCATTAAAGCTGTTCCTGAGCTGACCTGTGCTTGCGCGTATGCTCAGCACACCGCAATGACTTTCCTGTGTCAGCGGGGTAAAATCCTAAACAAACAGCTGGGTGGAGCAAGGCAGTAAATAAACAGCAACTTCGCCCATGTCGGTCTAAATTGTAAACTCAATATAACGATCTGCCGTGGCTCGTTATCTCTATCTGTGAGTTTTCATTTCATTATCGCACCCTTCACAATATACGTAGACCAACATTTAGGCTCTTTTATCAGCGCGAGTACACAGAAAAAAAAAAACAGGTGTCATCTGGGAATCCCCCAGTAACCACCAGAGCTGCTGTCATCTTGGTACACTGTGATTTCTGAACATGCTGTCTTTGAGACACGATGTCCAAAAAAGGATTGAAATGTAAACACAGTTGTGGACAAACGGAAATCACGCAACATCTGAAGGCAACTTTATTGACAGGTGACGTGCACAACAATTTTTGAGCCCCATATAGCTCACTATAATTAAGATAATATTATTATTAATAAATAAATGGAAAACTGAGTAAAATTACAAGAAAAAGGTGCGATTAAAAAACAAAACAAAACAAAACAAAACAAAGCGAGTGGATGTGTAAAAACATGAGCCATGGGGGGCGTGAGAAAACAAACTAATGTTGTAATTCACTTAAGAGGCCCTGAGCCCAGCTAAAGTCTTTATTGTTCAGCTTTAGGAAGATTGTTGTGTTGTTTAAAAAAGGAAGTGCAGGAATGAATAGAAATAAGCTTGGAATATGAAGCACTTTAATTGTTTCAAGCATCATCGTCATCACTTTGCCTCAAGTTCACCACAGGTAGGAAGAATAGAGCCCTATAAATAAGAATATTTTTTTGTGAATAAAAAAGCAAAAACAAATCAACCAAGATTTACCAGCTAGTCAATCAATCAACAGTTTGGAGTAGGAACCACAAGGACTCCCGTATCTCTGTTCGAACAAGGAAAAGCGTCATTAACAAGCAGTTTGAGGACCACCGGAGGGCCCTCCCGTTTCACTGTCGTGACCCTGATTGCATGGTCCGTCCCCGTCAGCTCTGACCAGGCATCCCTTCCCCTTTCTCTTCCTCTCCTCCTCACTGCTCACCTCATCAGCGGCACTTAGCTCTTGCACTCAAGCAGCTGCATCAGTGATGGATTTCCAACCCAGAAGCTAAAGTCTTGATGAGCTCTGATTTCTGACTGCATTTCCAATTAGTGGGTGCTATTGTTATCACTATTACAGTGAGTATATGCTTGGCCAGCGTGAAATCAAAGTGTCTTTATTTTGCCAGTTTGAGACAGAATCAGTGGTTGTTCAAAGGGGAACAGTTGGCTGAGATTGGTGTGTTGTTGAGTCAATATAAATAAAGCAGCTGTTGCATCCAAATGACTGAGCCTCTGTGTTTATTTGTCAGATCACTGCAGTTTCATGCACGCCGCCTGGCACCGATTCATATGCGCTGTCCCCATTTTGAGGGCACACACTCACTCCCACTCAGACACTTACTCCTCTCCAAGAAGACGCATCCCAAGCAGGTGCTCGAGCCACCCCAGGGGGCTGTGCTCCATCCTCATTAGCCTCTGGATCATATATGATATTTTTGGTGATATTAGTGTTAAAAAGATTTATGAAAAAAAAATGAGAGGGAGCCCAGAGCAGCATTGCAGCTCATCTGGTCGCTGAGTCACTGATTCACTCGCAGCTGTCGCTGACCTGTTGGTGAATCGAGGTCAGAGGGAGACGCCTCCAATCAGCCACTTTTTTCCTCTTGGCAATGAAGCCGCGCCCAAGAGGGGTTGACACCCTCAATTATCACTGTTCAAAGCAGATTTAAATAATTCAGTACAAACGTCCTCTGGAGGCGAAAACAAATGAGCCGCCACTTGTGCTATTTACTCTATATCTGTCTAATTATTCGGTAATCAAAAATAACAGCTTGTTACTGAGCTATTGTGACAGATGCTGTCCTCAGTAAACCAATGAATCACCACACAGACTCTCAAACACAGTTGTCCTGTGGGGAGCTGGAAGGGATTGGTGGTCCTCACAAGCTCCGGCACCCAGATTAGGTTTTCATGTTAGTGGCCTTTTGTCTATCACTGTGATAGGAATCATGCAAGTCAGATCCAATCAGGCTCAAAAGTTTGCATAGTGATGCTGAATAGCATCTGCTCTCAGCAGCGGCAGGAGCAGCAGCAGCAAAGAACACATACAGAAGTGTGACTTTGTCTCCGGGCCTCCTGTTGCCCTCGTGGCTCCGTCCAGCCACCTGGTTTCCAGCCCATCCAGGATTGACTGCAGTTCACGAAAAATTGATCCGGTTGTGGTCTGCTTGACTCAGCCAAAAAGAAAAAGGACAGCGTGGAGGAACCTTCGGAAAGCACAGAGGGAACACTGAAGACGGGCCACATACTTTAGGCACTAATTTAACCCGAGGCTTCTGACAACACATGTGAATATTCCAGTCTGATTATCCAGAATACAAATCAAGTGCTTTCTACTGAGAAGTCTGAACGAACAGCAATTGAGTATGTTCGCCTGCCTATCCTCCTCGTAAACACTTTGTTTTGGACATTTGGACTCATTCATGATAATGACAGAGTAATCTTTTTGGGGTCCCCTCTTCATGCACCACTCTGTTGCACTCATGATATTAGACATATGAGAAACTGAATATCAACTTGAGAGATGCTAAGAAATGTCTTGTTTGTAATCTGTTTCTCCCATCATTTCCATTATGAGCTGTCAAAATGGGAAGTAATAGTATAGCGCAAGAAGGGTGGAAAAAAATCCAAAACTGTCATTTATTTTGTATTTTTACAAGATAGATACATCCGTGTAAAGTTTTGCTCTTATTGTTTTTATAGAGTTTTTATCTGTGTTTTCTTTGGCAGAGGTCGACCTACAGGCTCATAATAAAGTTCCCTCTCTTCGAACGTGATAAGCCAGGTAAATGTCAAGTCTGCTAGGGGGGTTAGGGGGAGGGGGTCATCTTCTCATTCATGAAGTGGAAAAGGTCATCGATGTGGCCTCTGTTGCTTGAAGCTTCTGGCCTATGGGTTTTCTAATCAGCAGATAAGGGTCATTTTTGAGACGAGGCGAGGATTATTCAGTTGGAGGGGCTACGTGCAGCCCGGCCTGATGAAAAAGCGACACATTTTTCCGAACTGGCATGGTCCAAATGTCAGGATCTTCCCTGAAGCCTGCACACAAAAGCTGCATGGAAATTATTTTGGGTGCTTTCCTCAAAGCACTGAGTGCAAACGCCGGTCAGTGCTCCTACAGTGGGGAGAACAAGTATTTGATACACTGTTGATTTTTCAGGTTTTCCCACTTGCAAAGCATGTAGAAGACT
>JASSRZ010013117.1:0-27125 GCA_032164315.1 Malacoctenus gilli | reverse complement strand
TATCTATCTATCTATCTATCTATCTATCTATCTATCTATCTATTTATCTATCTATCTATCTATCTATCTATCTATCTCTGTGACACTAAAAATGTTACTGTAATGGGTAAATTTACATCTATTGCCTGATAGTCTTCATTGTCTCCAATGAATGCTCTAATTGTGTTCCTGTTTAATTGATCCATCTCTGACATTAGTTGCTTCTCTGACAGTTTACGTCAACCAGGTGTTTTCCTGTCGGCTGGAAAGTCCCGACTCTGGAAGTCACCACCTGAACCTTTGAGCGCGCCCTGTCAGGACGGGACGAATCCCACAGATCGTGACCACGGGGGGGGGCGGAAGAAGGAACAGGGACACAGTTTCACACGCCTGAAGCTTTGTCAAACTTTGTCGGTATATGGCTGAATGTGGGCCATCGCTGGCACAGCTTGACTGAGAGGGGAGAGAAAAAAAAAAGGGGGCCACAAGAGCCAGTGGCAGCAACCTGAGAGGCTGCCAGAAAGTGGGTTAACTATAAGTTACATAACCGGGATTGTGGACTGAAAGCAGAGTAATGGTTTGCTCTCACTGTTCTCTGGCCAGAGATAGGATCATCTTTTCGATACTGAATGCGAGCGCTTCGCATTGTCAATACAAATAATGCATTCTCACTCAGGTGCAACATGTCACCGGTCATACATGACATGTGAAAAGGCAACAATCTGACTGAAAAATCAAGTCCCAGTGTGGGTCGTTTTACACCCAGGCTGCACTGATAAACCCCCCAAAATACCGTGTTACTGCATAATAAGTATTGATGTGTGTGATCAACTATTCCCAGTGTGAGATACTAATTTTGCTTGATGACTCATCTCTTTCTGGTTTGTGCACTGCAACAGCCTGAGAGGACTCATCACTGCGAGGCACCACGTCCACAGCCAGGCTGCGTCTGGCAACAGCCTGCAAGGAACAAGGAACAGGAAACTCCGACGGCGTTGCACAAAAATGTATTTCTGTCCGAGCAGTGTGATTGGGCTATAAATAGCCGAGAAGCCTCGCGTCGCACTTTGGTCATGTGAGCAAACGAGGACTTCAGAGAGGACCGCCGCCGACGCAAGGAATGCGGATTCGAGACCGCCGGGATGGGCCCGGGGACGGGGGGCACCCTGGTTTACGCGGGTGCAGCCCGCAGCAGCTAAATCCTCATTATTTTTGTGCCGTTGCTCTCTGCTAATCCCTCCTCTTTTTGTACTGTAAAGTCGCCCTGCTGTTTATGTTACATGCAGGTCAGTGGGAGAGAAACGCGGGCGCTCAGGCAATGCACTTTAGTGTTCCCGGCCAAAAGTGGGTCATACTCTCATAACACACTTCCACATGCGTGCTGAGGTCGAGACGAGCGGTCCCTCCTCTGGCCAGAGTATCTGGACCAGCACATATTCAGGCTTTAGCTCCAGGGGCAGATTCACAGGCGGGCGGTCAGAGCGCTGTTGTCAAACTATAGCTTAGCCCTATTATTGTCATCCTCCACCTGATGGCTTGAAGGCCTCACAGTGGAAGCAAAAGCACAACGTTTGAGAAAGGTTTAGATAATCAAAGCTCTTAAATAGGTACCATCCGTTGTGTTAATTTATTTTGTGTCAAAAGGTCAGGGAGTAATCAGGGAATCCAGTTCAGTTGCTGACTATTTCCACGGCCTTTACACTGTCGACAGCTTCCTGGGGGTCTAGCAGTGTCTGTACACTCATCACTTCTGAGAAGCACCAATAGTACAAGCAGTGAAACAAACAAGAGTACTTGGAAATGTGTGTCACTTTAGAGTAATTGCTCTCACGAAAGTCCTGTCAAATGAGCCTGTGGGCAATTTACTGAGAAACGAAATTTAAAAAAAAAAAAGCCAAAGAAAAAACCAACGTATCTGTAATATTTTGACGCATTCATGTACCGAGAGTACATTTAGCTCATTTATACTGTTTTATATGGGGGGGGGGGGGCTCGCCCCGGGATTAATTCAATGCAGAACCGCCACTGCCCAGTGGTAACAGCGCAGCGTGAAGGCGGTAGACAGGAATCTGTGGGCAGCACCGAGTCATGAGCGTCTCCCGCCTCGGCGTGTGTCACCGTCTGCGTCAGGACGGACAGACAGGGAGCGTCAGAGAGCAGCGTCGCGGCAAGAGGTGTCCCCGTCCCACCCTGAAGCTGCCTCCTGCTGACCACGGACAAGTCCTGGTTTCGTGTTTCCTAAACACTTTGACAATTAATCAGAAGTGTTTATAATCGTCTAAGAAAGAGCTTCTGTTTTGGAAAGGATTTACAAGAGGCATTTCTGAACTCCATCCACGTTAAATAGATCAAAATCCGTACACGGAAAATTATTGAGTCGCATTTTGAACAGTTCACACACGAAAAGAACAACTACAGAAAGCTTCACATCTTTGGACATTTTCGAAGCTCCGATTGAGCTTAAATTAAAAGTATCGAAGCCACTCTGGTACGTTTGCGCATGCGCGAGGCTTCCCCGGTTCGTGATGGAGGTGAACCATCTCGCTGCTGCGTTCCGTGTCTTTGGGAGCTCCCAGCCAGTCCTCTCATGTTCACACTGGTACTACTGTGTGGCTTCACATAAACACTGGAGGACACACAATGCTCAGCTGGCTGGACCGAACAAGAGCCGTAACTTCGTACCAGCTCCACGCAGTTGTCATGCAGACTTTTGCTTTCTGGTGAGTTATTCCGGCCGAAAAATTCAACAGAACACAACCAAACGGTGTCGCGCTTCGCGAAATTTTGCAATAACAATAAGTTTACTTTCCAGTTTTGTGCGTCTATTAGTTTGTTTTTCAATGAATTTGAAGAATTACGCTGTCGTGTCGCTCAGACATGTCGTCGTCCACAAAATCGTGACTACACATTTTTTGTTGTTGTTTCAAATCTTCCAATCACGTGTCACCACTCAATAATAATGTCGTTATTATCGGATGAAACTTTGCGACACAGCTGAATGGACTCTGCGCGTACGTGTGTGAGTGCGCGCGTGCGTTTGCGTGTTTGCTTGTTTCTTCCTGGAGCAGCAGCAGGAAGTTTGCTGCGCGTTTAAACGGGATTCAGGCTGCAAGTGTTTTCTGCAGCACACAGAGAGAGAGAGAGAGAGAGAGAGAGAGAGAGAGAAGCGAGCGGACACCCAGCGGGGAACAGTGTTGTCATTGTAGCTGGCATGATCACCCCGTGTGTGTGTGTGTGTGTGTGTGGGGGGGGGGGGGGTGAAAAGGTCAGCTGCCTAATGACTGTTATTATGCCAAACAGGAAGCGACTCTTGTAGTCCTCCATCGAAGAAAACCCAACAAACCTCAGTGGGACATCCGCGTCACATTCCTGCAGGGATTTAAACTGTGAACACAATGGTCAAATTATGGCAAACGCATTGTTCGCCCCTGGTGGTCATATCTCCCCAGTTCCTGGGGACCGGGGGTCTCTTCAGTGTTTCAGTGTATCCCACCACCACTCGTCCTAGTCCCCCACCCCTCCACCCCCCTTTCACGTGCACGCGCACTCCCAGTTGCTTGCTTGCTTGCTTGCTGCTGCTGGTTTGAACCTTTAAATTATTGATGTGGTCTCAGCGGAGCCCGAGATGTACAGTTAAGTCTTTCTCCTCTGTCACGGCGCAAGTGTAATAAAGGTGATGGAGCTGGGATGAAAGCATGTGGACTGACAGCGCGCTGCAGTATTCATCACGAATCTCGCCGTGTGTATTTCTTTTTCTTTTTTTTTTGGAGAGGGACGTGGGGCGGCCGCGCCGAGGTTCTCGTGCGGGGGATCATTTCTCTTTCACATTTGACAGCGCCGCGAAGGGCTCCACTGTGTAAACAGTGTAATGGCACCAGAGCTGTCTCTTGTTTCACCTCGTACTTGCTGATGGATACAGGAAGTCGCTTTCTCTGAGTGCACGCAGCCTCACTGGTTTAAGGTATTTGCTTACCACAGACAGTTTGTAGCCCACCCACCCCCCACCACCACCACCACACACCCGCCTTGTGGACCCCGATCGACTGAGGTGGCGGCGGCCAGAGTCCTGCGTTCCTTTGCTTTTTCCTCCCATGCAAGAAGATTGTCAGTGGTTTATGAGACGTATGCAAGTATTCTTTTCAGCGACTTGTGCTGACGAGGTGTTACTCTCTCTTCTGTCTGCGGGACTTTTCAGGGCGCTGCAGTCAGAAAAATCCAGGTCAGGTGTCGTGCTACCGTTTCCTATCGTAATGGCTTTCACGGCTCAGGCCAGAAGGTTCGGGTTGTCAGGCAACAGACAACCACCTCGCCTCCTGATCTAATATCTTCTTGCGTATTGTTTACGTTTGGAACGAAAAGGTTTTCGAAATCCAGTCAAGGTAACTCTTGCTGTCCTTGCTTTCATTCCCCCCCCCCCCTCTCTGCTTCTCAAACCGCTCACCAATTCTCTCATATTACTCTTGTTAGGGTACATTTTCCATGTTCAGGTCCAAAAATAGCGGCCACTTCAACCGCGACAGCGTCCGGCCCACAGCGTTCAGCCGCTGCCTGGTCCGTTTCCACATATTCTTCTCCCAAAAACTCAAGGAATCACAGGAATGTTAATTACTCCGCGGGGAAAAGAAGAAGAAGAAGAAGAGTTGATTTTTCTCTCTCTCTCTCTCTCTTTCACTCAACTCTTTCAGACACTCAGCTGGTTGTAAGTGAAAGTAGGACGGCCGTGCATTCCCGTTAAACATCAGTTTGTAGGTCAGTCGCGATCCAACCGTAGTTCGCTTGAACTGACTTGCGGCCTGAAACCGGCTCGACGGGCCGGCGCTGCAGCTTCCTACAGGAAGGAGCGCTGGTTTTCTCCAGCTGTCACTTTCAATAGGTGTTGTGTACTCTTCTCCTGCAAACATTGAAACACCCTCATTGTTACTTTCTTTGTGGTTTTGGGATTGTGTAACATGTACATTTTCAGGGCCGGGATTAACGCAACGGGTGCTGCTTTTACGATGCGATGACTTTTCCCTCTGCAGGTTGTTGAGCCAAGCGTTTATTGCCACAGTGCATCAAGTACTCAAAGCAATCTCCTTCTTCTCCTCATGCAGAAAGCCGATTAGCGCCACAGCCGAACAATGAGAGGCATCTTGAAGAGAAAGTTTGCAGAGGTAGATGCGTATCCCTGCTACTCCTCCTCCTCCTCCTCCTCCTCCTCCTCCTCACCATCCTCGCTCTCCTCCTCGGAGGGGGAGTCTGACGGGGAGAGCGTCTCGTCGGAGAGTCATGATTTCGCATCTCGCGGTCCTGCTTCACCCACCAGCTTGCCGAGTAAGTCTGCAGCCCCCCCCCCCATCTGCCCCTTTCGCCTTTCAAATAATGCAAACCTCCTCCTTATCTGCCCGTTTAACCACTGCTGTTTTATAGGAGTGTCTCTTATCACTCGGCAGCAGCACAGTTAGGACTGCCTGATATGAGAACACTGACCCAATGGCTAATCTAGATAAAAACACAGGAGCACCGATCGCCCCTGAAGTGTCCAGCCAGTGATGCTCATTTGCCTGAGCAATAGGAGATCGTGGGAACAATTTGAATAGCAGCGTCCCCTTTCGATAAGTCTCAGCGAACGCCTTGATTCAGACATGACCAATCGTGTCTGGAGAGAGAAGAAAAAAAAGTTTCACACCTTCCGCCATCAGACAATTTCAATAAAATGAAAGAAAACTTTGATCAGAAAACTGCAGGTTGAAAAACAGATAAAGTGAGAAACGTACATCGTGTTGGCGCAGGCAGTCAGACTTACTGTCGCCTGCTATTTTTTGACATTTGCTTGAAGACCTCAGCTTCGCTTCGGACACCCGGACAAATCGGATGCCAGAAAGGGTCTCAGTCTCTCAACACGTCCAGCTGCACCTCCGCGCGACAGCAGCTCGTTACACATGTTTGTGTTTGTCACTCCCTGTAATCTTCATCTGTCCTCTGCTGCTGCTGCTGCTGCAGACCTCTGTCTTGGTATTTCCTTTGGACATGTGTTCAACTTTTGAACCAAGCGGCGGTGGCGGGGGACCCTGCGGGGTGTCCTCTTGTGGCCACTCAGGGACCTACACGGCCTGTCTCGGGTTACGTGTCTGGTGTTTACAGAGCAGCTCGTCGTCGTCCTTTCTAGGAATCGTGGTGGAAGTTGAAAAACACGAGGTGCTCCTGCAGTTCCTGAACTGAATTCCTCGTATCAAGTTGCGCAGCTCCCAAAGCTGACAAAGAACGAGGGGAACGGCTTCTCAGAAAAGAAGGGACACTCTCTATCGCGTCAGTTAGCAGGATTCAAAACAACAGAAGTTGAGCCAATACTGCTCAGGAAGACACGCATAATTCCACAGTTTGAAATCATGTTAGTCATTCTGAGCACCAGCTAGTTGTTGTGAATCTGTCACCGTTCGCGACTGACTGATTGTTTCGCCCTCTGTTCTCTTGACACAAACAGGCCGCTCCATCCTCAAAAAGAGCGCAGGTGCTCGGGGCAGCGTCCGCTTCGATGAAGTGACGGTATTCAGCTTCCCGCGTTGCCAGGGCTACACCAGCGTGCCCGGCCGCGGCGGCGCCACCCTGGGCATGGTGCAGAGGCACAGCGCCCTCCGGAGGTACACGGTGGCCGAGCACGCCGTGGAGCGGCGGCACAGGCGGAGGGAGAAGCTCAGGGAGCGACTCCGAGAGGAACGATTCAAGGCTTTCAAACACAAAGTGAGTGCAGTGAACCTCGGGTTTCGCGCCGGTCGTGCCGCGCTGCCGTCTCCTGACGTCGTCCGTCGTGTCGCTTCCAGCTGATCACCAGCGGGGCGATCGGCCAGCAGGAGGCCGACAAGCTCACGGTGGACCAGGTCCCGCACGAGGACGCGGACGTCCACCTGAGTGACACCGAGGTGGACCGGCGGGGCTTCCTCCAGCCGTTCTCCTCGAAGCAGCGGCAGGCGCTGCTGCAGGCCGCAGGGGTGAAGCTCATCGACAGGGAGGAGAAGAGGCAGCTGCACGCGCTGCGGCTCTCCAGGGAGGCCTGTGGCTGCGACTGTCAGGGCTTCTGTGAGCCCGAGACCTGCGCGTGCAGCCTGGCGGGCATCAAGTGCCAGGTACGACCCTTTGACCCCACATTAAGGATGTTACTGTATCGTTTTGGTCCATTGGGAACAACTGATCACTATAGGGTTTGTTTTCTAGCACACCAGTATCACACGACATGTTATCAGAGAGTACTTTACCTCTGTCTTTCAACATATCCAATAACCATTTGTTTCTTCGTGCCGACGTAGGTGGACCGCTTCAACTTCCCGTGTGGGTGCAGCAAGGACGGCTGCGCAAACACTCAGGGACGCATCGAGTTTGACTCGCGCCGCGTGCAGACCCACTACATCCACACGCTCATGAGACTGGAGCTGGAGCGGCGACTGCAAGACGACACCCCGAGGCCGGAGGGTCACCCCGAACTTCCGGAGGAGCTCCGGGAGTACGAGGAGCCCCGCGAGGTCGACCCGGCGCCGAGCGCGCCGGCCGACCGCTGTCCGTTCGGGCTGGCTTTGGGGGAGGAGGGCCTCCCTCTCACCATGCCCGCTCCTCCCTCCTTCCATTTCCTCCCGGAGCATTTGGTGGGGGAGGAGAGCAGCTGCAGCAGCGACACGACGGAGTTCTCCTGCTCCTCCTCCGAATCCGAGGCAGGAGGATACGGCGGCGAGGGCGTCCCGGAGGTCAATGGAGAACTCACGCTTTCCCTGAGCCTCTATGACTCTGAGCATGACAGCGACTCAACGTGCGGCCACCTCAGGCACAAAGGCGAGCCGGCGCCGCAGCACAGAAGCGGCTCGGCAGACGGCGCAGGACCTCGGACAGCCAACGCGTTCACCGACAGCGTCGGCCGGACGGCGGTGAGCGATTACCTGGACGAGAACGCGAACCAAGCCAAAGACTTCCTCGACCAGGACTCCCTGGAGGACTTTCCCAGCACCCCGTCTCCCACCGTGGACTATTCCTTGGGCAGGTACATGGACCTGAGTCTGTCCTCCGACTCCGACCTGGAGTTCTTCAACAGCGACTACCCCTGCGGACCGCCGCACAGCTCCTTCAGAGGCCACAGACACTCGGACAGCTTTGGACACCTGCAGCTGTTTAGCTCCTTCAGCCTGCCGTCGTACGAGTCCAGCACGCACCTTCTTGAGTCCCTCATCGGCCTGACCGACACGCCCACGGAGCAACTTTCTTGAGCCACTGGCACGCAGCTTTCACAGCCAATTCAAGGCCTTTTTGTGATGTAACGAGATGCTTTGTGAGAATGAAATTCAAGCAGCACTGGTTTGATGTATTTGTAAAATGATGTAAATGTCAAAAAAGAACAGGTGATTGCCTTTTTTTCCCAGCTGGATTTTTTTTTTCGTCTTTTGCCTAAAACTGATTTGCCTTTGAAACCACACTTGACAAATTAATATATGTCATGTTTTGTATTTTTTCAATTCGTGAAAAGATCACTGATGCATTTTTTAAAATTTTTGGCCAGCAGCCTTATTTTGGTTTTAATGATATTTCATAAAAGGTCACCATGAGTCACCAAAGGGAACAACGGATTCAACAGCAGAATTTGTCCTAAGATATCGTTCAAAGCGACTGTACTCTGCTGGAAGGTGGCCGACGTAAAAGCAGCTGCCTCCACTTTGACACACGATTTCAGGTGAACTGTGGATCATCCATCATGGATTTAGAGTTATGTTTAATATATTTCTGTATTGAATAAAATGAAACATTTTTATTTATCAAATGGCCGTTTTGACGTCTGATTGAAGATTTTTTCGGGGCAGAGGAAAAGATGAAGAAAAAAGGGGGAGTGGGGAGAATCTGTTGTCAATAATGAAGAAAAGAGTGAGACAGAGAAAAACAAACAATCATACTAAAATAGCATTTCGACTGATGTTTATTAACAACACTTTATTGTATAAAAACTGTTTAATTCATTAGAATAACCATAGAAACCGCTCAGGTGATCTTTGAACGACACAACGCTCTGGTACTCTCTTATCAAAAGTAAAATTGAGCCAGATTCAAAATTTATAATCCTGATATCGATTTTATTCTGTCGTTGACAGCGAGCAAACACTTGCGCATGCGCTCCGCGTTTGCCCGTGTTCGACGACATCGGTGCTGGACAGCTTTGGGCTGCAGAGAAGATGGCCGTGAAGTGTCAGCCGCGATAATTATTAGTCGCGTTTTTATTTTGGTTGGTGATATTATTCGGGATTAGTTGACAGACATGGGTCTAACTCAGAGCTCGGAGGCGTCCGAAGGAGGGACGTACGGATACCACGTTCACGGCGTAAGACGATATCAAGTGACCCCCGCTCCGTTCTGACAGCGGAACAGCGTGTTCTGTCGTTCGCTGCTACTGCAAGCTAACCTGATGCTAACAGATGGCGAGCTAAGTGGCGGCGGCAAATAAAACCTGATGATGTGGCACTGTTTCACCTGCTGTCGCAAGTGCGCACGGCCGTGCTGCACAGCTGTCACTCATGTCGCATTTTTCCAGAAATATTTCATGAATAAGACATTGAATATCTCTCGGATAAATCCCTGTGAGCCTCAGCACTTATAGTATTATGACAACGGTGTTATTAATATCTGCGGTAACCGTCGAACGTGAACGAGCGACTCCTGCTCTTCTGTGAAGTATGACCTCTAAGACAGTTGTGGAAATGTGAAGTTTACAGCATTAAATGATTAATTCCACCAATCTTGAACTGATCAAACAAACATCTAGTCGAAAGAATTATGGAAAATTGTGACCCGGCAGAATTTGTTAGAACACAGTTGCCTTTTTCCCCCCACTTTACTACGTACTACGTACGTGATGGAGTATCAAACTTTATTGCTTCTTTACAGAGCATCGTGAGCAGGGTTGAACTGCAAGCTGTACTTTTAATCAGATCTTTGAGCCTCTGGGTGACTTCCGTGTTGTGAGTTATGTAACAGGGCTGTAGGATCACATTGTTTTCTGGTGACAGTGTGGCACGACGTTATATGGGATGAATGAAATACGAAGAGTTGGATTTCGTCCAAGTTGTGATAGTGCTTTGAAACATCAGTGGCAGGAGTGAGGTTAGGAACAAGCACTTCCTACATGCTAACCTCTCTTGAGCTCCGAGGGACTCAAACTATCAACCTTCTGGTCACGAGTTTGTTCCTGTAGCTTCGAGGCCACATACGGGACCATCGTCAAAGTTTGATTTAATGCAACCTTGAATATCTTCAAGGAATGTCAATGATCTTCTGTTGGGTTTGGCAGGTGCAGCCCAACTCGCCTGCAGAACAGGCTGGTCTGCAGCCCTTCTTTGACTTCATCCTCTCCCTGGATTACAAAAGACTCGTGAGTATACTGACATTCCCGAAAGAAGACTTAATTTGGCCCCACATGAACGCGAGCGTCCGGGCCTCATTTGTCTCCTCGTCTCGCCTGTGGCAGAATGAGGAAAATGACATGTTGAAGGAGCTCCTGAAAGCCCACATGGAGAAGGCCGTGAAGATGGAGGTCTACAGCACCAAAACCACGAGGGTCCGGGAGCTGGAGGTGGTGCCCAGTAACATGTGGGGGGGCCAGGGTCTGCTGGGGGCCAGCGTCCGCTTCTGCAGCTACCAAGGAGCCAACGAGAACGTTTGGCATGTCCTGGTGAGCGTCGATCGCAAGGATGCTCGGGGCTCCAAGTGAGTCCCGCCGCATGAACAAGGCCTCTGTTCCCCCTGACCTCATTCTCTCATGTTCAGGACGTGGAGCCCAGTTCGCCCGCCGCACTCGCCGGACTTCAGCCCCACACCGACTACATTGTCGGAGCCGATCAAGTGTTGCAGGATGTGAGCTTCGTCGGCACCTCCCCACTTATGACAAGTTTATTACAAACGAGCAAGATGCAGGTATTGCGTGTTTTCAGAGGATTAAGTCAGAGCTTGTGTTCGGCAGTCAGAGGACTTCTTCTCGCTGGTCGAAGCTCACGAAGGGAAACCGCTGAAGCTGCTGGTGTACAGCACGCAGACTGACCTGTGTCGGGAGGTGGTGGTCACGCCCAACGGAGCGTGGGGAGGGGAGGGCAGGTACGTGCCACGGGAGTTGATCACTTCACATATGAAGGCGCTTTTCAGTGCAAACTCTGAATAACAAATATTTTATTGTAATTACAAGTTCTTCCTAAGTTTTTTGAAATTTTTTTTTTACATTTGGAAATTTTTTTCAGTTTGGGTTGTGGCATCGGTTACGGCTACCTGCACCGAATTCCTATAAATCCTGACGTCACAGCGGAGACGTCGGCCCCCCCTGTTCCCGAGGAGACTCCCGCTCCAGAGCTGCCTACGGATGGCTACACGGAGGTATCGCTCCGATTCGTGTCCTCGATAACCAGCAGTTTCGAACCAAGTCTTTGAGTGGGCTTACGGTCTTCGTCTGCTTGTCCTCAGGCGCCTCTGGTGGCTCCGTCAACTCCGAGTGAAGAGTTGTTAGACTTGGCGCAGGTCACGCTTCAAGAGGCGCCGCTGCCCCCACCCATCCAGAGAGTCATGGACCCCGGTTCGTCCACATCGGGACTACATTCATTCAGATGCATGTGCTGTCTGTCTCGCAATGTCCCTTTTAAATCCGTTGGGGTCTCCCGATGCTTTCTCTCTTTTTTTCCCCCAGGCTTCTCTGATTCAGAAGCAGCAGTGATGAACCCTGACATGACTGCGGATTTGATGGACAGGCTGGATCTGTCCATGTCCTCCATCGACATGACCAACACTTCTCTGGCCATGCACGAGGAGAAAGAGGAGGAGATTTCTGGTATCGGTGAGTTCCCGACCACGGCAGGTTCTAGGGGGCCGTTCAGGGAAAATGGTTGCGAATTCAGACATAAACAGGCTCAGATACATCAAGTAATCTTTGACTTTCTGTCCCGCAGAGGAGCTGGAGGACAGCGCCGTGCTGTCGTCGTCAGCGGACAACACGACCGAGCCGGAAGAGCTGAGCTCCCAGGCAGCCATGGACCTCACGTCCGCTCTCGCTCCCACCGACACCTGGTCCGATTCGGGCGTCCCACCGGCCGAAGCCTCCGACCTGCTCGCCGAATCCACGGACCCCCAGAGCTTTCCAGCTGAAACCAGCGACGACCAAAGTCCTCCGGAGGACGAGGCACCGCCTCCAGTGGAGTCCCTCCCCCCTCCCGCTGAGCCGTCCGCCGCGGCCGAGGAGCCTCCGTGCCCGTCTCCCGTCGACCTCCTCCCGCCCCCCGCTGCCGACGGGGCCCCCGCAGATGACTCTCCTTCTCAAGCCATCGAAACTTCGGAGGAGTCTGCAGAGCTTCCTGATGTGGCTCCTGCTCACCACTGCGACCATGAGCACGAAGAGGAGGAGGAGGAGGAGGAGGATCCAGAGGAGTCGTACTGAGGAGCTCAGAGCAGGTTGCACACGAAGTGCAATGACTCAAAGAAACGTCGACAATCAGTGAAAAGCAAACCCAGGAACTACAAAGGGACAGTGAGGCCCCGGTAGGTTTTACTCAACAACAGGTACTTTACACTACAGCAAGATGCTCCAGCATGAACCTTTGAAGCTAAACACTACTTTGAGCTTCCCAATTACTACGTTTTTTGACAGATTTTAGTTACTGATTACTTGGGAGCCAAAAGGTTCAAGTGCTGCAAGCATTTTTTCCTCATTTGTGGCAGAGTAGAGTTTCTGATACACTAAAGTGAGAAATACTTGAATACTTCCAAAGAACCCTATACATTTACTTCTGCAAGGCACAGCCGCAAGCCTCCACCAAGTGGCCGCACGCTGTCATAACATGCCTCAGAAACGGCATTTTGGATCGCTGGATGAGACGATCACAATCAAAGTGTAGTCAGCTGTTCTTTGTACCACCCTCCACCCGTCCTGCAAACTTCATCCAGCTCCACCGAGAACTCTCCGAGACACACAAACAGGCGAGCGGACGAACTCGACCGTAAAATCCCGGAGGGTGAGTTGTCTCGGTCTTTCCAGCGTCGCTGTGATGCATCTTTTCATCCGGTGTGAAGAAAGAAAAAAAAAAGTCCAACCAAGTTTGTAAACGTACAGCGCAGGGCACTTGTAGTTTTTATTTGTGTTGTATTTTTAAAAGGGCTTTCGCTGTGGGGAGGGGGGGCGGGGTTTCTCTGGTATTTATGTGCACCAACCTAAAAAACTAAATACTTTGTATGACGAGGTCAGTCTTGTACTTTATCCACCCTGTAGATTGTGACGTATGTAAGGAGTTTCTACTGCTGTCTTTTTAGATCAACGCCCTCGTGTCTGTTCTGTTTATCCATGTAAATTTCTGGGATCTATGCAACACCTGATCAGTGCTGCCGGTATCGTTTGACACTACAAAGTCTCGAGCCGGGAAACGTAGTCGAACTCTGGATACTTTGGTTTTTCTGGTTTTTTTAGGGGACTTTTGAATCTTTTTCATTGTAGGTGCTAGTGTGTCAAAAAGGAAAAGTATTTTTGCAGATATTTTACCAATGGATTGTATGTTTTATTAGGAATGAGTGCAGAGTCTCTTGATGAATGTGAAGAGTGAATTTCCGATGGTTAAACAATAATATCACTTGGATAAGAAAGAAAAAATGGTGTTTTTTTTCTCGTTTCTGAACACATTACAACTCAAGACACATCGACTTATCATCCCCATATATCTATCAGTGTTAAACCATTCCAATTTATTTCTTCGAATGCCTAAAATATACATATTTCACAAATTATTACAACAAGGGAATATTGCAGTATTATGGCCTAATTACCCATCCTGCTTTTGGCCAATTAGAGCTCACTCGTCCCGTCCCCTCCCGTCCCGCCCCCCTCCCCCTCACCCCACGATGGCGTTTCACACACACTCACACACACGCTCAGTCACACTCTCGTCATGGCAAAATCAACTGGAGGAGATTTACAATGAAAGGATCTGTCGTTCTGCTTGGTGACACACCAAGAGAAAAACAGGCGTTAGCATTTATTTCACTTTGGTGAATTTCCCACAGTGGTTTGAATGTTCATATATTCTCTCGGATGAGCTTCCCCTTCAAGTTATACTTATGTTCCGCTGAACTCCTATTAAATCTAAATGAAATATACATTAGGAACAGCCCTCACTGTCGTCGCAGTCACTGCTCATGGGCCAGACACGGCATGTAAGCATGAGTTACTGTTAAAGATATACGTCTTATACATAGTTTCCCAATTTGCTAAGATGACTTGGACGACCACTAACATTTTCAAGAGTCAATCGCAATTTCCGGTCTTGCAGTGAATACAACAAAATGCCTTTTTTTTTTTTTTTTGTTTACCATCCAAGTCACGTTTACCTTCAGGACCATGAGTGCGGTCAAGGGATTTGGAAAAATAACTGGTTGGTTGTTTTGTTTTTTTGTTGTTGGTTTTTTTTTATAAGTAAACTGTACAGGAACAAAATAAAACTGCTGCAAAAACAAAAAGAAAAAAAAAAAAGTAATTTAAATCCAGAAAAAAAAAGTTGTACACATATTTACAAGAAAAACAAGAACATTCATTCCAATTGAGAACAGCACAGCTAAAAAGGAAGGACGAACACAGGTGCTCGTGTCGATGAGGCTCAAAGCGCTGCAGTCATTAGATGTCGTCTAAGGTTAGGTTCAAGTTAGGAATGGGGGCGCAACGGAACGGATGGGGGATCGTGACGCTACCCAGAGACCAGGTGGACTCCGAAACCGCTGGCGCTGCCGAGACGCGTGCAGAGTGTGGGGGACGAGGACAGCTTTTCTGGAATGTACTAGAACAGTCTACTACATCCATGAGGACACACACATACATACGCACGCACGCACGCACGCACGCAGTCAGGTAGAAGCACGGACTGTTGCTTCAGTCGCCTTAAAACAAAATACCAATCGGGAAGAGAGAGAAAATAAAAAGATTTTTTAAAAAACTGAACAGACTTGGAGAATTCACTGAGGTCCATTTTTTAACTGTTAAAAAAAAAAAACCCAAACAGAAGCAGCAGCACGGACCACTTATCTCCTCGGGGGGGAGGGGGGGTTTCTGTTGGCTGCGCCGGCCCGTTCTGGTCAGTTCCCTATGATACACCACGAGCCACGTCCTCACAAACTTTATTGGGTTCTCATTGATACTGCGACTCTTGACCACACAATGGGGGGGAGGGGGGTTAGGGTACTACATGTCAGGTGGGTTGGTGATTGGCAAATGACAAAAAGTTCTGGTTCTTAAAAATCTCGGACTTTCACGTGGACTTCTGCCTATAGTGAAGCGTCAAGTCCCCTCCGCTCTTCCAGATAAAATGTTTAACTGTTCGCAGGTCCATGTTGGGATCTAGAACCTGTGCAGGGGAGAAAAAAAAAAAGAGAGAGAGAGGAAGGTTTGGTCAATCGAACGGATTTCAACGGAGGCCTGAAAACCTTCCGGTCGTCGCACGCACCTGGTCTTGACACATGAGCTCGATCTTCTCTTCGGCGAGCATGGCCATGTCCTCCTCCTTCTCCTGCTCTCCGGGCTTATCGTTGGCCGAGGAGCTGGTGGTCTGCGACTCGTTGTCCAGGTTGATGATCTTCTCGTAGACGTGCTCCATCACTTTCCGCACTTGCAGCATGTCGCTGGCCGACAGTCGGTCCCTGCGAGGAAGGGGGTGGGTGGGGGGTCAAAAACGAGACTGTAGCTGGCCGAGTTTCTTTTTTTCCATTTAGATTATTGGTTGCTGCTTAAAATTCAGTTTTACTTCGTTAAACCGATTTAATGCCTCAAAATGTGGTGGAATCACTACTTAATGAAAATGGGAACACAAACTTACTTTTTCAGGGTTTTTGCACCAGAGGAAGAATGAGGCTGGAGGTAGAATGGGATTTTGTTGAACTTGGGCATATTTTTCTGAAACAGACATAAAAAGTACCACAAGTGTTACTAAATGCAAGAAATCAGGGCAGAAACAAATTGCAACTTACAAAGAAATTCAAAAATCAATCGGTAGTTGTTTTGTCGGGTTTTTTTGCTGTTTGATTAAAAACTATAAACATTTTATTTGTGCTGAAATGCAAACACGTCAGCAGTCGGCACCGCAGTGATACTCACATCTACAGTTATATCAATGACCCACTGCGGGACCGTCTCGTTCAGCAGCATGGATTCGGTCTCCCCCCCTGAATCTCTACAAAGCAACCTGCAGCAGCGAGAAACAGACAGTTTAAGAGTCTCGATGGCTTCGCAGAACACCGGCCCGCTCTCTGTATATGCGACGGATACCGAACGCACCTAAAAAGAGTTCGGCCTCCCGCTTCTCCGAAGATGACCGGCGTGTGTGGCGGCACCTGGAAGTATCCGTTTCCTTTTTGGACGCGGTTCTCCTGCTCGCCGTTCACTGTCGGGAGAAAAAGCGCACGCAAGACGACGTGAGCGTGAGCGAACAGACCCTTCAGCATCCCTTTGCAACTTCCTGCAGTGCTGAATTTGCGGAGGATTATTTAGCCAAAGAGCTCGCGGTCACGTCCTCACCGTGGTTCACCTCGTTCTCCTCCTCGTCCATGGGGTTGATTCGAGTTCGGGGCCAGAACTCCAGCAGGGCCTGGAGCAGCAGTCCGCCGAGGTTCACTACGACCGAGAACGCATCGCCATTGCCACCTTCAGCTTTGCATTATTTACCATTTATTAGCATATTAACGTGGGGCATCTTACACTTTGGGTCGGAGCCGTCAGAGCTGGAGAAGCCCGCGTCCTTCGCAGAAACCCAGGCGGCAAAGCAGTCGCTCTCATCCAGTGTGATGGTGAGCATCTGAGGGGAGGAACAGAGCAGCATCAACACCTTTTTGGCCGTAGAAATCGATTCCTGAACAATTCAAAGGTAGGAAAAAAAATGTTCCGTATGAGTGGAGACGCTCACCCCAGTTTTCAGATCAACAGAGAACCAATTTGGCACATAGACCATCTTGAAACGCTTTTTAATCTCTTCATCAAACTCCACTTTCCCCAAATCTTCCCCTTTGCATGCCTGAACATGGAAGGAAAACAAAAACACACCAATTGATCCAAAGATATCGGCAGGAATATGTCAAAGAAAAGACCGTTTCCACTGTGCGGCGACTCGAGGGCTCGTTTTGGCAAACGCGAGTGCCAGTTAACTGCGTTTCAACTTAGGAACTAATTAATAATTGAGAAAGACGAGATCCTTCAGGCTGTGTACTACCCTTTATTTCAGGGGGCTGAAAATACTCCGAGTGTCACGGAGATTTTAGGAGCAACAACCACAAAGCTGCAGAGCAAATCTTAAATTCACCCTGCTTATACTCTGCAGTTCTGCCCCACTTTCTGCAGCCTCAAAGTGCTTCACGCTGTTCATCAGATTCACCTCCTAAAAGCGACACAATGTTGCGATCGAAATCCTGCCAACATTCGGAGTTCGAAAAAACGCTCAATTCCACCGAGCAGGAAAGACGACCGCTCGGGTGTGTCGTTTACCTTCAGGACGTCCCAGAACGCCACGTTGTTGTTGGTGTCTTTGGTGAGTATGTGTCTCTTGTCGTTCAGAATGTGGCACTGGATAATACTGGCGCCTCCTGTGGGAGAAAGGGTGTACTCGGTGAGACAGACAAAGTGGTCGGGGAAAACGCTGCGCTTCCAGGAAGGGAGGTTTACCCTTAATGACTTGCTCTGGCTGCGTGCAGAGTGGCGTCAGAGGGGTGCTGCAGTCGTTGTCGTACTCCCCCGATGATCTGAAGTTGTGCATTCCCTTTAGAGACTACGCGGACACACACGGGGACCGTCGTTAGAGACCACCTTCGACACGATTACTCGCAAAGCCGTTTGACTTTTTGGACACAGAGCGCGGTAGGATTACAGATGGACGGCATCAGGCGCAGCCACGCCTCGGTTCAGACTCCATCCACAGTCAGCCAGTGATCTCAGAGGTGTCACGCATGCTTACCCATTTATTAACGGATGACTTGGTGGTGGAGACCCAGATTGCTGGAGGTGGGTCAGCAGATCTGTCCAGTTCCATCTGGGCAGAAGAGAGAGACGGCACGAAGGTTGAATGACTCCAAATGGTGCGATTGGCGACCGACGGGACTCCGAAACGCCACAAAGCGACACGTTTAATGCTACGACTGATGTGGCAAAGAAAATAATACAACACATTTACAGTGTAGCCAGAAGAAGTGTACAAAATATCCCACACTGGTTTGAGTGGAAACTGTGGTTTAACTCACAGATACACAATAGGGAGTAAAGTACAAGTCATCGAAGATTTCAGCGCTCCAGCGTCTTACCTTGAGCACCGGGGCTTTCTCCTCACAGATGAGGACGCGGATGTCGGGGTTGCGCAGGTCGGTGCAGTAGATCTTCTTGTCTCTGCCGCCAGAGTACACGTGCGTGAAGGCCTCGTTGACCTGCAGGGCCCACACCCCTTCATCGTGCACCCGGTAGGTGGCGATGCACCTCTGCTGGCCCAGCGACCACAAGCGGATGGTCCCGTCCGAGCTGCCCGATAGACACTGCGGAGAAGAAACGGCAACTTAGGACATCCCCATCCGCCGCCGAAAGGCGGCCGCTGGACAGCTGCTGCTTCCTGGGCGTCGGCACCCACCTGAGTGCCGTCTCGATTTAGCAGCAAGGACTTGACGTTGTCTGTGTGACCTTTTAGCTTCATCAGCTTTGCACATGTTCGAGGGTCCCACACTCTGAGGACCTGAAGACATAACCGAGGAAATGACCAGAACTGTTAAATCAACATTGAATTGTGTTTGGAATTCCCTTACCACATAAACCAAAGGTCATAAATCATAATTAGACAAGCTATAAGTTATCTAGCATATTTCGTACAGTATTGGATCGAGCATAATAGAGAAAAAACACGACAGAAAAAAATCAGATACAAGGAGATGTTTTTGTCGCATTTCTACATTTAAACATTTAATAAATCTGCTTGAATAAAGCATCTTGAAAACGTGAATGCAGGTTACCATCGTTTTTGTCTTCACATGTATAATTGATGTGTGCGCATGCTGCCAAACCTTCTCTGTGGAGCCCGACACGATGACCGTGCCCATCTGATTCATCGCCAGACTGTAGATGGAGTCCTTGTTCCCGCTGAGCGACGAGGCTGCCGGCAGACGATGTTGCAATCAGCGCGGAACGACACAACATTCGGAGCTGCGGAGTCGAAAGGACGCGACCGAGCGCGGCCGCGGCGGCGCCGGCGAGTCGTTACTCACTGGTGACAGTGTTGTTGGAAGCAGTGAGTGCTGTTAGTGTGTTCACATCCCAAAGGAAGATCTGCCGGTCCAGGCCCGCCGAGGCCACCAGCTCCTTGTCTTTAGCGTAGGCCAGCGCCTTCACGTAGTCCTTGTGTGTTCGTAACGTTGACATACAAAAACCTTTATGCGCGTTCCATACTTTGACGGTCGTATCTGACGAGGCAGATATCACTGGAAAGCACAAGTGCACCAGTCAAACAAAAAGCACATTGGAGGCAAAGAGGCTTCACTCCGACAACTAAATCCAAACTACCGATGACGAAAACAACAGTCAGAAAGAACTCACATGTTTTTCCGTTGCAACAGAGCACGATGTCATTGACCCAGTCTGTGTGATGCTCCATAGACGCAATGTACGGGTCCTGCTGTAGTGAAAATACACGTGATGAATGAATTTAAAGGGACACGCATGCACAGACTGAAGCGTCAACCCTTCAAGACATAACACTGTAACTTTCAAGTAGTCTCATGTACAAATCTGAGAAAAGATGGAAACAATTTGAGGATCTTCCTACATCCAGAGAAGAGGAAACAAAAGATAGTCAACTGAAAAGCATAGGCAGAACATAGGACATTTTCCAGACAGTGACCTTGATGTATTTCTGCCAGAGTCAGATCAGCATTGCTTAATATGAGCAGTGGCTGAAAACAAACAGTAACACTGCCTGCTTGTTCAGGTCCAGTCCACCGGAGGAAAAGATATTTCAATTCATTCAAAGTACAAGAGATTTGCTCCTCCGATAGCCAATAAACAAAAGGCTACATATTGATCATTCACCAGACTTATCTTTTGATAAAAAATAAACTTTAGCCACAAAATCTACATTGGATAGAGATCAAAAATCAGTTTGCATGGATGAATCTGTCTCATCAGGTAAACATGCAGTCTATCACATGACTGAAGCAGTAGAGTGCTGTGTTTCAAGTGGAGGTGAAGGAGATTCAGAGGAAGCTGTACTTTGTGCTGGTAGACGCTCCATATCCGGATGATTGAGTCCCTCCCAGCGGTGAAGAGGCGGTTCAGCGCGGGATCGAGCTGCAGAGCGTTCACCCCGTTGCGATTGTACTTCTCAACCTCGTCCCTAATGACATAAGAAACCTGACAGACAGACAACGAGACGGGGTCAGATGTTCGGATGCCCCACCACATCTGGTCGGAGCCACAGCACACCCACCTCCCTGAGCGCACTGAGTGGAGCTACAACATGGACATGCTAATGCCAGTCGTGCGGAGTTAACGAGCGAAACACGGCGTGACAGTGTGCGCATGGGGCTCACACTTCCACCCTGAATTCCATAAAAGATTAACAGCGTCAGAATTTCACAAAAGCATCCGTGTAGCAGCGCGACTCGACCGTCGGAGCACGTACGTTCCACCAGCGATTAGACGGAGCCCGGACACAGTGTGGCTAAGCTACCTTAACACCGTGACACCTTGAAACTGTTGTCAAGATCGCACACACGTGGCCTAAGTTATCTGTCACCGTAGGTAGAAACCTGTTCAGGTATTGGTGACACTACCGCACGTGTGCGGCATTTTTTTCCCGCAAAGCGTGTGGTCATTGAGACGCAACTGTTAGCAGGAGAAGCTAACAGCTCACGCAAGCTAAGCTAACTCGGTTAGCCGGCTTGAGTCATCACACAGAACAGCAGCGCCGTGTTTCAAATGTCTTATTTTTACCATCAGACGCATATTCGTAAAGCATTTCTTGTAGCCGGAAAGTTTAATCTGCAGTCATCTCACGCTTATCAACACTGCAACTCTCATGATTTACCTGTACTTTCCTCCGCCCAGCAGCATTTTGCCTGTGATGCGTGGCCATCTTGCATGTTGACAGTCAATTCATGTGATGCTACATCCGGCAAAAAATAAAACACGTTCAGATGGGCTTTGTGGGTAATGTGGTTTTCTCCTCCTGCATTCACTTTCAATGTTCTACGTGCATTTTCCTTCTGAAGTTAATTTTTTCAACCAGAGATTTTTGGGATTTTTTGTTGCCCCAAAACGTTATAGACAGATGCCCCCTGCCCAGAAACGCCCTCCTGTGCAAAAATTAAGTTGATTCGGGGCAAAATGACCCGGGAAAGCCCAAAAAACTGTTTGAATAAAACGACAACCAAATGGTCAAAAAATGAAAAAAAAATTGGGGGTTTTTTGCCCCAAAATGGCATAAACGGATGCCCACAGGAGGGCGTTTGTGGGCAGCGGGCATCCGTCTATGCCATTTTGGGGCAAAACAACAAACAAAAAAACCCAACAATTTTTTCATTTTTTTGGGCCATTTTTGTGGGTTTAGCGCCTGAAAACGTAATTACCACTAGAGGGTTTCGTTCATTGGCCAGACTTCAGTGTAAAGACACTGGACCTACTTTGGTCCGTTCGGGGGAAAAACACTTCAGGGTCGTCGGATGACTTTCAATCATGTCAGTTGACTGGATCGTAAGTTGTGCTGACTTGCAAGCGATTATTTTTTTCGAGTTGTTGATTCATTGGTTGAAACTTGCTTTCTCCACTCAGTGTCATTTGAGCTTCAAATCAAATGTTTTGCAGCGACTTTAAATCCACTAACTAATGTTGACAAGACCGTGGGATGTTTACAAACATTTAAACGTGCTACATATGCTGCATTTGGAGAAACTCGTGGAAGGCATTATTTGTTTACATGAACTGTATGTGGATTGGATTAGATGAAATTAGTGCGGCCTTGACGTGCAGCGTACTCAGCGTTTACACAAAGTTCAAGCGTCTTTTCGGGTGTTTCTGTGCGTTTTTCCCAGCTGGTGGTGCGCCCCTCGGTGTGTCTCTCAGCCATCCCTGTGCGTGTCGCGGGACGCGCAGAGGCGAGCTAATCCTCTGTGGTCCAGCAGCAGCAGCAGCAGCAGCAGCAGCATCCTCCCTCCCTCATGCTCTTTCGCTCAAGGGCGAATCGTGGCGCTCCGCTGCCGCCGCCGCCGCCGCCGCCGCCGCCACCGCCGCTGCGCAGCTGCTGAGGAAAGCGCAGCATCCTCTCCACGCTCCGCGGCTCGGGACCTCTCCTGTGTGGGATTAACGGCACGGAGGCGACTCGCGGATGGAAAGAAATAGGGACAACTGCTCAGTGCACCCGCGGCAGTCCTCAACATGAGTGATCGAGGGTGATCGGGCCCCCGGCTGCTGCTCCACGAGTCCCTTTTTGCGCGTAAAAGTTTGGGATTTTGGCGACAAGTTTGTGCTTCTGGTCGGAGTTGGTTTTGCGCAGCGATGGAGCGACATAACCTGTGAGAAGAAGACATGGATTTTGAACGAAGGGCTTGGCTGCTCCCTCTTCCGAAACCCGACAAATTTACCTCCGGAAATAATGCTGTAAACCTCCAAGTTTCACATGTAAGTAGCGGAGACTTTTTTCTTTTTCTTTTTAGCACAATTGATTTTAAACTGTCAACTGTTTGGTTTACTGTCTTTCAATCTTTCAATGACATTTTTTTTCAAGAAATGTTTTTCCAAAAGGTTGTTTTTTCTAATTTTCTTTTTAAATTTGTGAAACTATACAGTAAAAAAGCCATCAGTAATCTTACCAAGATAAAAACGTGTCACATTCCAGAGGCTGTTGGAATGTTAACCAGAATTTACATCTATTGGGGTTTTTTTTTCTCGAAACATACTCAGTTTAGTTCTTTAAAAAGGCTCTTTTATTGTTTCTGATGTTTCTTTCAACTTTCTCCGCTCCTAAGTTGAAATTCAAGCCTCCTTCGGACATTTATTGAAACAACCTGAAAGGACCGAACTTCAAACTTGGATGCGCTTTGTTTTGTTGATCACCTTGGCCGTCGTAACGTGAGCCTTCTTTTGTAGGTCTGTGCCTTCTGTAACCTGCGTGTTTAAGCTACCTGCTGCAATTACATTGAAAGGTTTCAGGCTAAAGAAGTAGGTCATCAGTTCAGGCCGAGCAGCCAGGACCTCGTAGGAAGCCCTGCCAGCAGGACGGACACATAACATG
This sequence comes from Malacoctenus gilli, assembly GCA_032164315.1. Lineage (NCBI taxonomy): Eukaryota > Metazoa > Chordata > Actinopteri > Blenniiformes > Labrisomidae > Malacoctenus > Malacoctenus gilli. The sequence continues at coordinate 3,885 of JASSRZ010013117.1, read as the reverse complement.
ACCCACTCAGAACAACATGTCCTCCGACTGTCTGCAAGCAGTCCAACTCTGTTGGCCAACTTTGTCCTTTTTGCCCGAAATCACGGCAAATGTAGCTTGTTTGAGAAGACTTGAAGGTTTTTCAAAGGTAATAAATGGTTTTTGAAGGGTAACAATTGAAAAATGATACGAAGCAAAAAGCATTTGCAGAAACAGTCAGAAATTTGTCCTTTATTTCAAGTTCGGATATTGTTCCGAAAGTACGCTGACTCGATGCGTCCTCCAAAAACAGCAGCTTCAGCTCGGACGTGAAGACGTTCGAGCTGCTTCATGCTGTCACGGATGAGAAGTTTCAGAACAAACTGCCGAAAAAGGACAAGATGGAGCATCAAGTTGCTGTTGAGCGGTCCATCCTCGGGAGGCCCTGCGGATGACAGATGTCAGACCACCCGTTCCTAAAGATGCTCTGTGGGACGACAGTGCTGCTGGTTTATGGCCGCAGCTTTCGATTAGTGTGCCGCATATGTTCAAGAGCTGCATAAAGCCTTGTACGAGTGAGTTTACCCTCTCAAAGCTTTGTCCTATATATTTGTGTAACCAGTGGATATCCACCGGACGGATAAAGGGTATCAGGGCCTGGACTGCCACCTCTGTGCATCAGTTGCTGGTCAAGTCCAGATGACACATCGGCTAATCCCCACACTCGGATGTTGATGTACGAACGCGGGTTTCCTTTTAAACGCTACCAAAACAGTCAAAAGATATATCCAGGTAACAGCTGACTGATTCTGGGGTCCTGCGGTGAGTCCCAATGATGTACACGACAGAGGATGTTTCACTTGCTCGTGATCAAACATCCTCGAAAATGAAACCATCCACAGTCTCAGCAGTCACAAAGACAAATAAGTTTAAAAAAAAAAGGAAAGGAAAAAATCAGCTTGCAATTAGTAAGAAAGATTTCACTAGGCTATAAAAATAGAGTTAACAGAGAGAGAAGAAGCTAAAATTGACTGATTTAATCAGTTTTAGTCACTCGTTCAGCCTACAAATTTTCTGGTCAAATCCACGTGAGATGAAGACTTGTTTACTGAAAATAAAAAACCTGTTTATTGGTAGTGGAAAAACAAACCCTTCGAAGAGCTCACGGTGCTGTCATTTCAAACCTGACACCTCAAACGTTCACAGGTCTGTGGATTTTTCTTATGCGACTCGAGATGGTCCGATGTCTCCCGATTTTGGCCTCTTCTAAAGCGCGAAGTCGCGGCACATTTTCAGGAAACAGGTCTTTCCTTTGAGTTGAGTCGCCTGTAAAGTTGGAGGTCAGGTCCTGGGTGGTGGTTGCGACTGTTTCTCCGTGTGATTTATATCTGCTGTTACAAAAAAAACAAAACACACAGTGCGTGTGGCCATGCATGTGCAGAGTTGTGCCCATCCTCTACTTTCAATCTAATTATCTTAATTATTTGCAGAGGTGGTGACCATGCCACATCTGGCTGTTATGGGAATTAAATCTGATTCAACTGAAAGACTTTCTCCCTCTCTCTCTCTCTCTCTCTCTCTCTCCCTCTCTCTCTCGCTCTCTCGCTCTCTCTCTCTCTCTCTCTCTCTCTCTCTCTCTCTCTCTCTCTCTCTCTCTCTCTCTCTCTCTCTCTCTCTCTCTCTGTGACAAACAAACCTGTACATGCAGCCCGATGGCCGGGTCACCATCACAGTTCGCCGCTGCCCCGCGTCGATCACGCCCTCGTACAGAAGAGAGCCGGGGCGACGTTAGTTGAGGAGTTCATGATATTCGGTCCGATCATGACACAAATAAGCCCGAATGCTTTTGAACCCGTTTATCTGCTTTGTGACGTTGCAAATGGTCCATAACCTCTTTTTTTGTTCATGACGGCAAGCGGGAAATCAGCGTATGAGACGAGCTGATCTGAGATCAACCTGGGCCAAATAAGCAGATCAAGTGAAAGCAGATAACTAGCGTCTGGCTGGACGTGTGAAGGGATCAATGCATTTCAGGACAGGAGGAAATGGAAAACTCTCAGAGCTTAGCCACTGTGAATGGGATACAATAGTATTTTCCCGTCGAAAGGGGAACAGGGAAATGTAATCCTCTCTTTGGAAAGCTCTCCGAGTTATTAAAATATCAGTCGCCGGGTGAATTTTTGGCCACAGAACGGTCTTTAGTATTGTCTTTTTTTAGGTTCGGTCTCTGATCAGATGACCCGCAAACTGTCATAACGCTCCGTCCAGAGGGGGGAGAGAGTTGGGGCCAAACGAACGGAGCAGATGTGCTCATTTTAGACTTCAGATTCCGGATATCTGCGGGCGGGATTTGGGCTTTTTGAGCTCAACTTCGAAACAGGTGCCGCGCAAAAGATTCAGCCCGTCTCGTCAACAGCCGGGGAGCGACTGAAAGCGTCTGCAGTTGTCACACAGCCGGCGGTTTTCCAAACGTTACTTGCTACGACGTGACATGACATGTCCGACGTCTGTCCAGAGAAGTGCACTGCGCGTGGCAGCACAGCTTGTGTTCAAACAGTGAGACAAACTCGCCGTGAGCCTCCACCGTGCGCTGGCAACGAGCGAAAAACAGCAAGATTCAGCTGGTGAGAACGTTCGGCCGCTGAAGAAACCCTCCTGCATGTCCGCCAACATGTCTGTCACCGCAACTTCATGAGTCACTCAATCTAGAGCGGCCAAAAACGTCAATATCAAGGGACAGCACCTTTATTTTCCAAAGCCGGTAGAGGCATGTGTGTTTACGCGACACACAACTCAGCGTCATGCAGAGCTGAGCTCTCGTTTCAGCTCAAACGATCAAAAGTCAGAGAGACCGTCTGCAGGATGAGCAGTTGTGACCCAAACCTTTGAAACAAAAAACGTTCCAGCATCACAACGGAACGACTCACGAACGTGCGCTGACGGGTATCAGTGCAGCTTTGAGTGATGTCAGCGGGCCGCGGGCGGGTTGGCGGGCGCTTCTAAGCCCATATCAAAGAGTCAGACTGGGAACCAGTGAGGTCGCGGGTTTAAACCTCCACGCGGTAACGAGATTGTTGCCCTTGTTGCCATCTTGAACCAGTGATGGTGAAGCGCACCCCCCCTCCCCCCCCCAGCGTGAGCTACAGACGGTGAACTTAATCCCTCTGACACAGAATTATAGCAGCTGTAGTTTGACTGAGATGACAAAATGCGAGCGCTCGCTGAGATCGGCAGAGAATGGCGAGAACGCCCGTGTGGCGTCCCGGAGGTGGACGGCGGTGCAGCGGTCGGCCCTGTTGTCTCGAAGACGCCCATTTTGAGTCCGAACCTTCTCGCCTGGAGTTTGCATGTTCTCCATGAGAGTGTGTTGGTTAGCTTGACTGGCCTCTCGAATCAGACACAATATGTGAATGTTCTGTGTTTTTTTTTCCCAGCCTGACCTGAAGTTTAAACTGTTACGTTTCTACGTAACTGTATTTGTATATAAGTAGTTCACACGTTTGCAGATCAAGGCGATATACAAGATTACCAGTGCTGGTTGTTGATCAACCAACTCTTAAACTGAAAGTGAAGATAAATGAAGGTCCAAAGTTGCTCTGAGAAAAATGGTCGGTGCGTTTTTCATGAAGAGTGAAAAATCTTTTGTGTTTATAAAAAAAAGGGTCCGAAGCATGTTTGATTTCCTGCACACGCCCAACAGTTTAAATCCCAGTCCTCCTTAAAAAAGGCCTATTATGCTATTTCGACTTTTTTCAGCTATTCACAGTGTAATAGTGTTGAAAGCTCATTCAGACAAGTAAGCCCCGCCCCCTCTTTTCACATAAACACAAGTTTGAGATATCCTCTCCACTCAGTTTCTATGGTGGTAGAAACGGTCTGTTTCAGGGAGTTTTTTTCACATCAGTTTTTCACTGACGTCACAAGGGG
>JASSRZ010013077.1:0-27138 GCA_032164315.1 Malacoctenus gilli | reverse complement strand
TGCCACCAACTGCAGATACAATGGTCTCAAATGTCGTATCCACACTGTGATCGTTCACTTGATTTCTTTGCTCTGTGCCCCCCCCCAAAAAATGCCGGTATTATTCACCCCCCCCAAAAAAATCCTTCCTTTTCAAATTTTAAGTGAGTCACGCTGCACTTGCAGGCGTCCAATAGAAATGCAAATCTTTTCCTGCACAAACGGCGAATTTGCCTCGAATTGGCTCAAAACTGTTGGAATGGAAAAATCCTCTGCAGTGTGACACGAAAGAGTGATATTATCCATTGGATCATAACGTTAGTGTGTGAACAGACAACAGTACGACACATACACGGGCCATGGTGACTTGGTGGTTTAGCAGTTTGCAATCCCACCACATTGAGGTTTGGGTTCAGTTAGCCAGTTAACATCTTTTCTATACGAAAGTTCTCTAATTTCTTGGCATATTTCAAAGTTTGGTTTTTCAATTTTCATTCGGGACTATAAATAGCAGCAGGTGTGATTGCTTGCGTGTGTATTGTCTAGAGCCATTGTCACCCAAGTCTTGATGAAATAGGTGGATGGTTGAGGCAACAGTCAGAGGAAGCAGCAGCCATGGAGACCAATGTGAGGGTGAAGTCGCACGTGTCACTCACTTCCTTTGCACAGTCGAATCCTTCGAAACAGCTGTCCTCCTCGAAGCGTGGATCGCACTGAATCGCTAATGAGTTAATAAGATGGATGTGATAACCGCTGAAGTTCAACATGAGTTTCTAAATAGTGCCGTGATTAGCTAATCGTGTGGCTGGAGAGAACTCATTATTTCGCCCTCCTTCAGGAGAAAAAAAAAGAATGGGAAAAAAAAAATCCTCACAATTATGGGGAGCCTGAATAGTTGTGTTTGTGTGTCCAACTCCTCGTTTGAGAGGCTGCGGCGTGTTTTTGAAAAATACTTTAATTAGTTTTTCGCTAATATCGTTTGCTGTTGGTGACAGCTGTAATCCTGACCCGTGAAACCAGCGATCACTGGAGATGCGAATGCTTTACTTCGCTCATTCAGTGCCGATAAACACAAGCAAGACAAAGAGTTCTGAGGCGGCCTCGCAACAACTGATAGGATTAGCCTCTCATTGTGTTCTGATTTAATTAAAGTCCCGTTTGGACTAAAAAAAACCAAACCCCACCGCATAATTGACTAAACAGGCCGATCTCGAGTTTGTTACAAATTGCAACTAATTCTTTTTGCATAATGTATTAAAGGTCAACGATGAATTCGTGTCACTGTGTCGGTTTATTTCATTGCGACTTATCGAGTGAAGCCTTGAAGCCAAACAAAGGTAGAGAAACACACACTCACTTGCACAGGAGTGGATATCAAAATAAACTCACCGGGTGGTTTCTTTGTGTTGGAGTTCAGAAAGCATCTTATTGTTGACAGGCTGAGAGCAGGCAAAGCCTCGGGCCCCCTCAGCATGAAGGCCGGTAGGAACCACCGAGTACCACTTGTAGACTTTAAAACCAATATGTGAGTCGAAACATCAAGATAGAGAGTTTGTCGTTTCCGCGCAGCACCGAGTGTTTACCAGCTTCCTTTTTTCTGGATGAAATGAAGAGTTTGTGGGAGAGGAGGAAGAGATTCTTCCACCACATTCATGTCTCTTTTTCATAATTGTGCATCAGTGGCCAAGTTGCCTCATTAATTAGCTGTGAGACTAAGTGGTGACACGTTATAATGCACAGAAACCAATCCGTCGCGGGGGAGTGGGATGTGTTTATCAACCAGCACAGAGGCGGTCTGCGCTCTCTGTCTTTGACAATGAGAAGCAACATTTTGTTTTCATTTCAATTTGTTCATATATGTGCAATCTGTGTTCATATGATGTTCTTCGTGCCACACAAAGTGTCTCGTGATAAAAATGTCACGCGCAATAAGCCGAACGCGGCTCGATTTTACCGCTCTGTTTGCAAACAGCCGGCGCGCTCTATTCACGTGCTGTCAGCTGGAGCAATAGAAGATGGATGTTCAGTAGTAAACGTCCCCCGATTCCATACCTGCCCACTATACCTGCTTTTGAAGCCGTTCCTGTCGTGTTAGAATAAAAAATACATTTTTCCTCCTCGCTGTATTTTTATGTAACGCTCGACTCTGCTGGTGATAATTCAGGGCACACGGGCGTATATTTTGCTGCCTTCTCCGTTCGCGGCGGTGACTCTTGCACTTATTTTTACTCTGCCTGCTTTTTACTGTTAATGAGAAAAATAGCGCTTCACTGTTCACCTGAGTCGCACAAGAGTTAAATATCAGAAATGTGAATGCAAGTGGTTTCTCTTGGCCATAAAAGTTGTATTTTCCACCCGGTAGTCGGAGAGCGGAGACCCAGAGGCCGGCATGGTTTCAGATGAGCAGGCTGCAGAGCAGGGCTTTCATTAAAATGAAGTAGACTTGCCCCCTTTCATTAATGATAGCGAGGATTTGTCCTCTGCGCACGTACGCTGACGCTGCATTCAATTTGATAAACACGAGAAAAAAAATGGCACAAAAGACAGACTGTGCAGACATAAATTAGGAGCATTCAGCCAAACTTGCAGTTGTACAAAGCCGGTGAAAAATGGCGCCGCGTTTCTTGCATCTGCTGGACGACGGGGCAGATCTGATGAGGTGGAAGGAACACCATCAATGTTTTAGACCCAGCATGTTACTCGGTACTGAAAAAGGCGCCTTTTTTCCTCAAATAGATCCTCATAAAATGTTGATGACTTGTTTGTGGCACTGGGAGTAAAGGTGCAGTCGCACTGCAGCAATTAGCACGTGGCACAGGGGGGGGGAAATATGTTCTCCAAGCGGTGAATGTCAACACAACACCTCCACAACTCGATGCAGGTTCTGTCGGCAGGTCCCCACCTCGAGAACAGAAAGAGACGAGCGTTTGAGTGACACGCGAGTGGAGAAACAAAGCTGTGACTGGCTGGTGTCCCGACGCTAAGCAACACTCTGCAGCCAGATTTGGTTTGCAGCCAAGCGTGATGTCGGTGACGTCGCGGTTTATGCGTATACACCTGCTTGTGTCTATCGTGTTTACTTCAGAACGCAGGAGTTTTCTTAACGGACCTTTTAGAATTGGAATAAAAACAACCTGAAGCTCACGGAAAAAACATGTTGATGTGCAGATTTTGAGCCTCTTAAAGTGAAACATAGAGAATTGGTTTGAAGGCTACTCGGTGCATTATTGACCACCAAAAATTTTGAAAATTCAACTATAAATTATACATTTCTACAAATACTCCCACAAAAACTGCCACAACAATCTTTGAGCCAATATTGGCATTGAGGGCTTTTTCCATCCCACAGAGGGCGCTCTTTTACAGGCAGGAACTGACGTCATGCATCTTCGTGGCATTTGCAGTCGATGCAATGCAAGATTCTTGACATATTCCTGATAATCCAGATAAGTGTGGGCGCATGTTTGACCCGGAGACAGTATCGACTGCTCAGTCATCAGGTGGCTGCAGTGAATGCTCAGACTCTAAACTTATTTCGATTATCTGGGGGGACAAAACAACCTACTAATGAGGAATGATTACATTTTGAGGATGCATCATTTGTACACTTTAATGCTCTATGTCCAACTACAGTCACATTCACAGAACTCTTGTGTTTAAGGTTATCCATTTTAAATCAATGGCCAATAAAAAAAAAAAAAACAAGGTAAAACTCTTAAACTCTCAAATGAAAAGAAAAAATCTTATAATTTGGGTAATTGCTTCTATTTTTTCTTCACTACAGACGTCAATAAAGAGAGAAAAATAATCAGCGTATAATCCTCCAGTCTGCATACCTGCAGCTCAGGGTGGCTGAGAATAAATTGAGCTCGGGGCCATTAAATTCTCTTCTCTATAAATATGTCACATATAATTCATTGTCAACAAATTGGTGACATTCAGGCGCTCACTGTTCCTGAGACCCTGCTAATGGTCACAGTTTAATTCAGTTATTCTGGTAGAAAAGCCCCCCCCCCACACACACACACACACACACATCTGCAAACTGGGTGACGGGTGACGACGTCAGACCTTTAACCCCCCCCTGGAATACATCAAGCTTTTTCTTTTTTTTCCTCTTGCATGACAACAGGTTGGCTAAAAATACCCTCACCTGTCGATGCGACTGTAGATGTTTGTACGTCCTTGCATCTTTGCTTTCATCTGCTGAGGCTCTCAAAGAACCGAGAGGGTGACATTGTTTATGTGGCATGTAAAGTTTCTACATTATTTCAGTTGTTGTTTATTCTGATTCGCACCTCCCCCCCCCCCCCCCGCTGTTCTCATTCATGGGCCTTGTGGGCCAGCTTAACTCGGTGCGCTGAGTGAGCTTAGAGCCTCTGACTGTTGTTTACCACACTCTGCCTGCTCCCTCAGGACTCGAAGCTGTTTTAATGGAAAACATCAGATAGGTACCAGGCCAACATCCTTCGTTTGGGAAGAGAGAGAGGGAGGGAGGGAGGGAGAGAGAGAGAGAGAGTGGGAAGAGAGAGAGGGAGAGAGGCCACGGTAGAAATAGAAAACACAACGTTGAGGTGCGTGTCCAGGGGAAAAAATATGCTTCAAAAGATCGAAGCATATTGCCTAAGCGGATGTGAGCATTTGAATTCAACGCGAGTCGCGACGGTGTCAGAAGGCAAAAAAAAAAGAGCAGGTTGTTCCGCGTTTTCGGAGGGCAGATTTCATCAGACTGTTGTGTTTTTTTGGGGCTTTTTTTTTTTTTTCCCTCCCTAAACCGGGTTCTTCGCAATGATTGCGAGGCTTTGATCCCTCTGCAGAGACAATCTGATTATGTTGGCCATGTCCAAGTACGTCTGTTATCCCTTTACACAGTGTTCACCTCAATTATGCATGCGCCGGCGGATGGTGCCCTTCAAACGATGCTCGCCCGAGTCGCTTCTGTCGGGACCTCGGTGTTGCCTACACGCTCAGACGAAAGGTTAACGTTTTACCTGCTCGGCGCGCCTCTTTATCGCCTTGTTAGGGACCTAATTCACGCTAATTGTCTGTGAAAATGTTCGGGCCGTGCCACGCCCGCTTGAAAATGCACAACTTTATCAAACCGCATGAACAGATTTCTCAGAGAGGCGTTCGCTGGCGGAAGGTTTTTTCGCTGCCGTAATCATTTTTGCTGCGTCTGGAGACGTCGCTTCGCCGCACGGTGTCAGCAAGTCTTTTTATACACGAAGCCTTTAGGTTGTCATCGCTCTTGAGTTTCCAGTTGTAAATGACAGACTTTATTGTTTCCCGTCAAGTTTATGGTTGAACGCTGAAAACGCACTTCATCAATCCGAACTGCACCGGAAAGCTAATCGATCACATTTCGCTAATCTGTTTTTTTGGACCTCGTGTTCAATCCCCAGTTGCTGCAGAGGGAATACAACAACAAAAAAAATCTTTGTTGACAAACTAACAAAGTTCTATAAAAGTGATGTTGTCGACACATTCATACAAAAGAATTCGCCTTCAAAGTAGAAGAATCGGAGAGTGTCACAGGTCTTTCTCAGCTCGTTTAATACATTTTTTTTCTTCCGTTTTTAAACTTTACAGATCTAATTTTGACAGTCTGAGAGCAGACATAGACTCGGCTCATCCCTGTGAGCCTGACGGGGTCCTGGACCCCAGGCTGGAGTCACAGCTGTAAAAATCATCTTTAAATATAACATATTACGGTCCATTTTTTGTTCACAAATCAAGAACAGTAATTTTCCTTGACCTCGTCTGCATCTTGGTCCTGAATTGATTGTATTGTAAGATTTCAGTTCACTCTGGTGTTTGACTAATAACAGGTGAGCGAATTCAAATAAAGGCAAGCAAAGGAAATGATGAAAGTCTTTCACAAGCTCCAAGGTTGCCGACAATTTCCACTTCCTTCTGTTATTTCCAAAACGACACATTTATCACGAATGTTGTTGATGATTTATTGATGGGAAACTCATGTAATTTCATTCGACAAAGCAGTTTCGCGATGCTTGACCTCGTTGTTTGTCCATCCTTTATTTATTGTAACTTAAACCAGAGTCGGTTTTCAGGGGACCGAACCAACCTCAGTTACAAGTGACCACAAGTGTGGGTCACTCTTGGTAGATCTACAGTCAACATCTGCCACACAGCGACAGCAATCGATGCTACCGTTGCTATGCTATTTAGTTGCCAACTATCAAACACAAAATCTACTTGGACACAGAGAAGCACCAAACTGTGTGATGAAGAGCCGTCAGGAGGCCGGTCAGAGCCCATCACCTGGTTGCTAGATCGCTGTGCCTATCAGAACGCGCCGTAGGCGGCCATGTATAAATGAAACTCGACTGGATTTATTGAAACAAAAATTTTATGCTTGTCTCAAGCAGAGTTAAGTGTTGTAATAAGAAACCTGAGGCTATTATTTCAACTTATACAGTAATTGCTTGATTCTCAGTGGTTAAATTGGCTCCATATCAGTGTGAAGGTGAATGATGCTGTGCTCCTTTGCTCATGTTAAACAGCCTACAGAAGGATACGTGGATAAAGCTGGAAATATGGTTTGTTTCGGGTGTTTGTGGCTCAGATGGCGGAGTGAGGCGTGTTCTCATCACGCGGTCAGTCGGTGCATTTCTTCAACCTGCTCTTTGTTCTACGGCATGACGCTGAACTGCTCCCCAAGTAACAGCAACTGTTGCCATTGGTGAGTGAATGCTCCTGCTCATAGGAAGCAGGAATGATCGTTTGCGCTCCATAACTACGTTCGTCACAACACACTGCAATGCGCTGTTCATGCGAACCCGCTAATTACCCCTAAAGAAGTGTGACTTGGCATGAATCTAAATGACTTTGCCCCGCCCCCCTTTTCTGTCATTTTACAGTTACAGTGCAACTCAGAAGGGTCACATTGAACACTGGGCATCATGGATTTCCGTCCACGCTTCAGGAAAAAAAGCACAAGGCCATCAGTAAATGAACGGCTGTGCGCGATTGCTCATTTGTCTGTGATGTCAGCTGATGACCAGAGCGTTGGACGTGCATGCTGATAACAAATGACTGCGCCCTTCGCTGACCCTGCTGGTGGCAGAGGATGCCTGGTCGCGCGACACAAATTCACTGAATAATCATTATGCCAGGGCACCGCGGGGAATTAATAAACTCGCAAATTGACTGGCTCCAATCAGGTCACAGTGTACGCTCTTGTATCTTGTCTAAATCCTCTGTGACGGCTGGAGGATAATGCAGGACTAGACGTGGGGAGATGCTGGGGATGCCAATGAGGCTTAGGACTTTCGGCCCGTTTATCTATCGCTCGTATTTCCTTTCACTTCACGGGTGTGTGTGTGTGCGTTGTAGGGTGGCCCATAGCGCATGGACACCTACAGAGTCACTCGATACCATCGCGGTGACGGTGTGTTCCTTTTGCAGCCGGTCAATAAAACAGCTGCGACCACGATTAAGCATTTTCTCGCTTGAGTCTCCAGTGAGTATCCCTCCACTAAAACCGTTCATGGGGGCGACGAGGCGGTTGAGTCCCGGGTTCAAAATGTTAATACAACATCCACGACACAGGTGTGTGTGATACAGAGAGCAGCAGGGACTGTGAATACGTGATTGCAGAAGCGACATACTAACCTGTCACTAAGAGTAATGATATGGAGGTTTGTTTTGAAACAGTTTTCTCGTGACTTCTACTGTGATCTTGTTCAATCCAGGACATATACTTAACTTTTGAGGTCAGGGGTTTGAGGGGGATGTTTTGTGTTGCTGGGGAGGGCTGATTGGTGTTGTTTAGGGATTGCGGCGCTCCACTGGTGCTACTAATGGTTTAGAAAGCACCTAATTTAACATCCCAAAGCTGAAACCATTTTTCATGACTAAAACTGTGGGATTTCTTGCCTGATTTTTTTCCTTTTTTGACCAGTAGCCACTTGAAACGCCACACAAATTGTATTTTAAGGCCTTTGTGACAACTTTCCTTTAGCTTTTTTCAATCGTCCAAATTGTCCACTCTAATGGCCTTCAAATACATGATTATACCGACTTTTGTTTCAAGAAACAAAACCCTGCAATTATGGTGCTTTCAGGCGGTAACAGGATACGTGGCTCTGCAGAAACACGCCGTGGCAAAGTGAAAGTGCTTTAATAAATGGCGGGGGGGAGCAGACACGGATACTAACAAAACAATGCGTCTCAGATCTCGGAAGCGAAGCCATTTCTTTAAAGCATTACTGTAACCATCTGCCCGGTCTGTCTGTGAACGCGGCGGCGTCGCCGCGCTCGCTCCCCGTGCGAATTTATAGATCGCGAGTCTGTCCCCCTCCAAGCCAAATGCATCATAGATTGTAATTAATGCAGTGAAGCTCTGCACTCGAGTCAATATTTATTGGTCAGTGGTGAAACAGATTATGTGCGGCGCGAGTAAAGTTTGTGTATGCCAGCCTGCCTGCACCGCTAGATTGGTCATTTTTCCACTTCTGGTGGCAGTTTAACAGTTCACCCGGGCGCTCCTCGTCACAGGAAATGCAGTGCAACCGTTGATCTATGCAGGGAAAAAAAAGTGTACGTGAGTAATTAGCGCCGAGCAGGATGTTTTGGGGTGAAAATGCTTGGCATTCTGCAGCCTGTTTCTTTGCTCGCGTTTTGTTTCCATCCAAGCATTATAGCGCTGTTCATCAGTGGAGGAGTTAATTGGCCATAACCAAACACTAAAGTTTACTAAACAGCAATGATCGCGCTTCAGTCGGTGATATTTGAGAACACCAACTTTGGGAAAGATTTCCGATGCGAGCAGGTGTTGGCGGGAGGCTTTTCCGCGGAAAATGCTGAGCATGAAAGGGCTCCAGAAATCTTTATCTGGATGGTTTCTCCAATAATGTGGAAGTTTTCAAATAACGAAGCACAAGCGCACCAAATGAAGCGATTGGGGCGTTCTTCTGGGTTTAAAAGGAAGATACTAGTGAAGGGTGAAACATGAGGTGAGGGGGAGACGAGAGGCTGAAAACAAACTTGTTTGTTTAGTCCACTAATTGCTGAAAACCTAAAATATCCCGCCGCTAACTACAAAGGTAGCTACATATTTGTCGAACTGATGACTTTGCGTACTGTTGCCTAATTACACATTAAATGCTGACCTGAGGCGTTTCACGAACATGTTTTTTTTTATGCCAGTTTTTCTTTTTTTTCTGTGTATGAAAGGTTCAAAATTTCCATTCTCAACTGTAGATTAAATGTGAAGGCTGAGGCATTCTCAACATTTGTCCTCTCGCAGCTCTGCTTTGACAGTTCTCGCTACTTTCTGGGCAGAGCTTACGTCTCAACCTGAATGGTCAAAACCCTGAAGTGGGCGTGTTCGATGCGGCGCTGAAGGTTGTGCGACAATGTGTCGCTTTCTGCAGGAGCAGCTGCCCGAGTGAGGACGAGGGTCTTGTCTCGGAGGTCTGCACCTGAGTTTCTCCGGAAGCGCAACAATAGTTGCTGAAAATAATGAAGGCTGTGGAAAACAAGCTGTTTTTCTCACTGCTAGCTCAAGTTAGAATGTACAGTATGTCAAAGTCCAATAAATTTACCTCTTAGTTATTTATAAAAATAATGTGTTGTGTGAGTTCAGCTTTGCACGTTCATCTGGGATATTTGCAGTTTCGTTAATTTATTCTCTACTTTCTATTTCTATCAAGAAAAATAACAAAGTGAACAAACAATTAATTTGAACACGTTTATCTGTATAAACCACTGAAAATAATACCGAGATGCACCACGGATGTTATTCAATTAAAGTTTTCTTTGCTCCAAACAACTAATGACGCTCTCAGCACTGAGCTGTGGTGCTGCAGACTCAGTGAGCGACACTGGTTGCACTTTTTATTTTCTAATCTATGTTTTCCGCACTCGACAAAGCCATCCACCCCTTGAAGTACTCTTTCGAAGGGCAGCGCAAGAGTGGGCCTGAGCCGCTATTATTGACCTGATGTGTATGGTTGTGCTTCCTTCGTCACTGTGCAGACTGAGCGGTGGCCTGTTGGGGCTTGTTGGTCATCAAACAGGTTGAAAAGAGGATGCCGTCCTCAGAGAAACCCACAGCGATTGTGCTCCCAAAGAAAAGCGTCCTGTGGTCATGATAAAAAAGAGCAAAGCTCACACCTCCTGCGTGTTTACCGTTCGTCTCCATCAGTGTTTAGGTTCGCTGTGACCTCCCGCTCTCCTCCTCCCACGTTGTGATCAGTGACTAGACCGACACTTCAGTTATCTCGACATGCCCGCGCAGAACCGTCCGTCGTGTCAGGGTCGCTGCTCTCGCCTTTCGCTCTTTATTCCAGCCGCTCGGCTCCTCCACCCTTTTTGGTGTGAACAAAGATTCCCGGATATAACGGCATTCGCCACTGTGAGGGTCACAGCAAACTGCACATTTTCTTTCCGGTCATTCTCTCTGAACGGCTCGTTCCCATAGAGATGCACTCAAAGGCAGGTGAAAGGTTTCGACATCATTCTGAGCTGTCGGATATGTTTTTTTTTTCCATTTTGTGAACGTGTGTTTGTCCAAACACTTGAAATTTCCTTTTATAGCTGATTCAAGGATTTATTATTATGAAGATTTATTTATTTTTGTGGTCAAAAGAGGTAAAAAAGTCCATGATTTCCCTGAAAGAACAGGGAAAAGATTTAGGCTAAATCTCCGTCAAAGTCAATCCGCTGTAATAGATTTTAATAAACATGCTTTATCTCTCGTATCTCCTTTCTCGTGCCACTTCTGCCTTTATCGTGAGGCCTTTTCAGGTGTCATGACCTAAAGACCCTCAATCACTGAACGTTGCTGTGGCTCACAAACAGCTGTTGTGTACAAACATTGAACACGGGGGCTTTTTTTCTCTCTCAGCCAGTAGTTTTACTGCGCGAGTTACTCTAATTTCCCCCTGAAATGCGGGAAATAGAATCAACAGTTCTAATTATTTAGGTCAGTTTAAAGGAGGAATTTCTGAGTGAGGCCTCTCTTGTGCTTTAGAGCTCATTCGGAATCATGAAAGCGTCTCAGATGATGTACGATATTGGGAACGTGAGGAATATACTTAATGAATCGAAGACTGGCTTGACACAACATTAACGTGCGACTATATTGACGGCCGATTATTCATTAAAGTCACTTTTCAAACAGGAAAAAAGCAGAACACGTTAATGATATCACCTCGCGCTCTCAAACGTGGCGATGGGTATTTTTTCCATTACTTTTTGATGTTTTATTGAAAATCTCTTGATTATTTATGACATTAATTAGCAGATTAATCAGCAATGAAGCCGATCTTTACTCTGCGCTCTGAGCGATGTCATTTCCCCCCCCTTCCTCATTCTGATTTGGCTGTAGTGAAACCTTAAATTTATCATTAAAAGGTAACAAAACTGCTTCTTTTTTTTGTCAAGGGGAAGAGTATCGTTTAGCATGTACAATGTTTTTTTTTTTTTTTTTTTTTTTTTTTCAAAAAATCAGCTCATTTTTCACCAGGAGTCGTTTCCAGGTCTCTCCCTGACTTATTCAGAGGACCATTCTTTGGCCGTGGAGCAGCCTCCACTTTGGCTGCGCGATCTGACATGGAGTAAATACGGCGAGCTCGAGATCAGAGCCAACCTCCGATCCGCACGTGACGCGTAACATCCCTCCATAATTGTCGTATATTTTTTGCTGCGAGTTGATGTAACTTGGTGAAAATCTACCTTCATTTCATATTTCTGCAATCTTGTCTTTGTGAGCGCTCTAAAAAGAAAGAAAGAAAACCACCACCCAACCCTGTTTTTCCTGCGCTCGCTCCTGCTGCGAATGCTTTGTAGCAAACTTGACTTGCATAATTTATAGCCCTGACTGACACTCTGTGGGTTGAGAAAAGCACCTTCCACTGCTGATCGGGAATCCCCGAGGCCACTTGGAAATTAGATACAACCTGAAACACCAGTCGAAATCCCAGCTTTCTACTCTTTTTTTTCTCCCCAACTGACAGATGCGCTCAGAGATCGCACATTGTGATCACATGTGATTGTAACACCGTTTTCTCTCCCTCTCCCTTTGTTTGTTCCGCAGGTTTTATGGGCCACGCCGGTTACCCGGGACCGTGTGAGCACAAGTACTGTGGCTTGGGACGCCATTGTGTGGTCAACCATGAAACCGAGCAAGGGGAGTGTAAGTGCTTGGACCACTGTAAACCGCACTATAAACCCGTGTGCGGCTCCGACGGGAAGCTCTACCACAACCACTGTGAGCTCCACCGGGCCTCCTGCCTCAGAGGGCACAAGATCACCATCATGCACAGCGAGGAGTGCTTCTACAAAGGTAGGAGTGCACGTGACCTCCGCCGGAGCGCGTTCAGCCCGCTTGATAACCTGTCCGCGGCGTCTGACCCCGTTGTTCTCCACACGAGTCCCCTCGGCCCCGCCACTTGTGGGAGTTCGCTTAATTAGATTTTTTATCCAGCTGTGACAGGAAATAAAAATAGGGAGGATGTAATTGGATACACCCACAGTTTGAGAATATACCTGCACCCCCCATCGCTGAATGTAATTCGCGGACATGTGCTGAGGGCCCCGCTGATGTTGTGTTTCTAATACGGATGACAGCGAGGTTGCCTACAAGCTGTGCGGTTACCGTGCGGTTCCCCAGCTGTAAGTTTGCAGCATGAATGCGGGCCAAAAACCCAGTTTCGTCCCCCCCTAAAAAAATTAATCCCAGCACGTTTGAAGCGCGCGTGCATCGTTACTAAAGGGGCCCCGAGTGAGCATAAATGCTGCGCCTCAGGCAGTGCCAGTGCCATACCAAAGCCACCGAGGGGGCTGCACGCAGAATCTAATGATCGGAAGCAGAGTCGGTGGTTCACAGGCCACTCGCAGAGCTCACTCTGTCTGCCAGCAAGTAAAAAAAAATCCCGCTATGAAACGACTGGTGAAACGACGGGAAAAACTAACTGGCTATTGGTTTATTATTAAAGACGTGTAACGTTGAAGATCAGAGGTGCTGGTTCCTTGTTTGTGGCCTTTGGAGAAGAATGATTGAACGACTTATTCAAGTTCAATCTGTAATTTTCATGTTGATGCTCAATAACTGTTAAGGCCTTTGGATTTTGATACTGTGTGACTCTCAGTGATGACGTTTGCACATCTCTCAGGTGAAGGGATAGGAAAGCGATCATGGTCACACCCACCTGAACTGAGCATTGGGTAGCGACAGAAAAAGGGGGAACGAAAGCAACGTAAACAGTCCCTGAAGTTGTGTTATCTGACTCAGTGCATCAAATGTTATAATACAGCAGCTCAAGGCTGAGAAGGCTGTCAATTAGTTCGTTGCCTTGGTGATTGTTGCCACTTCTGATTGGTTCGGGGGGGGGCGGGCGTAAACGAGGCAGACTCGACTGGTGCCAGCGGAGTTGTTGTGCTTGATTAACTGCTGTGTGTGTATTGGAGGCCTCGGCGGACTTGTACAAATTGCTCTTTTAATGTCAAAATACCAGTTCATCTAATAACAATGGAGAACACGCCAGTGTATTGCAATATCTAACGCGGTGCGCCACACATTGCGGAAGTACAGACCGAGTTCGACGGATTTATTGGCATATACAGCGATCTATTAACGCCCAACAGTCAATTCAACATGTAGAACAAAGGACACCATCTGAAAGCCGTCACACGGCGCTCCCAGAAACACACAGCTCACTTTGGAGGCAGGAGCAGGTGGTAATGCTGTCGTGCTCATATTTCCCCAGAGAAGGTTGACTGCTCTCCACCATTGATTGTATAAACACGCCAATTATTCTTACTCCCTGGAAACGAGGCTCCTCTCCGGTCGGCGCGGCGAGACATCAGAGGAGTACGAGCTCCCGACACCCGGCGCGCCTCCCTTCCATTCAGGCCCGAGTTAACCGGATGCAGGCGCCTCGCAAGGCTGCGTTCGCGTCATATTCATGAGCGATTGCCTCGGCATTGATCTGACAGGGTTTTTCGCTGTGTTCCTCGGGAACTTTGTGAAGGAAACTTCACATGAGGCTGGGAACGGTTTGCGGAGGGTTGCACATGAAACTCCGTACGGAGAGTTTTTCGGGGGAACAGCAACCGCGAGTTGTAAAAATCGAAACAAACAATCGCTCATCCCAAGTTTACGTTGCCAACAAATGTTTAATTTAAGGAGCAAAGCCTCGGCGCGGAGTAGGAAGGCATGTGCGAGCTGTTTTTTACCCCGATTCCTCACACAACTTAGAAACCGGTGACTGCAGCCTCATGCATGAGGACAGAAGACGTCGCAGGTAAAGCAAAGTGAACAAAGGGAGCTTTCGTCTAAACACACACAGAGGCATTTAGATCAATGATCCTTCGGTGTGTGACAGTCTTAATCAGCCTCCCACATCTGCTCCGTGCTGTCAAGCGATTCCCGTATTACCTTCGCCGGCCGATATAAGCGGCGCGTCCCAATGCAGAGTGAGATATTTGACCGATGTCAGGGAATCGATGTCAGTTCAAAGGGAGCCGCGAGAAGGAATACCAAAAAAGAAAAAAGCACCTGCGCTTTTTTTTATACTCTTCACATGTCTCGCTCGGACAGACAGTTTTTCTTTTAAGTGTGACTGATATGTAATCAATTACTCATTGGGCGAGAGCTCCCGGGAGAGAACCCGAGAGGCTGTTGGAACGATAAGTGCTCTCAGCTTCAGGAATTGTATTTTTTTTCCTCTCTTCTACACTCTTAAATGTTTTAATGATACAATGAAACCAAATGAGTGTTTTTCCCTTTTTCGCGTGCAGTTTTTAGGGTTTACGCGGGAAAACACCGAGACGGCCAAAATCTGCCACAGCTGCAGGAAATTGGTTCCACGACGGCTCCTGCAAGAGCCGCCGTGGCCATCAAAGGAAATTAATAATTGAGGGAACCCAATAGAGCTTACAGCCAAATCTAGATGTAATTATGATTCAGGGGATATTAGTCAGGAGAATGTAATGTGCCCTCAATGGCATGTTAAATGTGTCACTTGATTATTTGTCCTCCAGGTAATGGGCGCAATTAGGGAGGAATATGAAGATATAAAGTCATTATCGCAGTATAATAAGGAGATTTTCCCCCCCTTTCTTTCAGTATTATTTTTCCCCAGCGCGGTTGTACTTTGCATCCAATGTAATGTGAATCTTCCCATTTTTGTATCCGTGCAACAGCTTCAGTGTAATTCTGGTAGGAAGTCTTCGCAGTTACACTAAAGGCGAAGTACTTTGTTCTTCCCCCTGTGGTGTATTCATGATAGGGAAACCACAATATCAACATTTGTTTTGTCAGACAAGGACGTTTGCTGTGTTCGGCGCAGCTTTCTCCTGTATGTTCGTCACTCAAAACGTCTCTTTGGTTTATTTCTTAAAACATCCAGTGAAAGAAATCCAATTAGGAGGCAAAAAAATGTCAAAGCAAAGCATGAGACAAAGCGAATTTGGAAAAAAACCCGAAAAACATCTTGACGTACCTGGTTTACACAAAATGATGCATGAGTATTTGTCACCAGTCTGCCACCGCGAGATCAGTACATACATGTGTTTGTTCCTCCTCAGTAATGTGTTTCCTCTCCCTGAGGGCAGCGTTTCACATTCATCACGCAGTGGATGACAAGTGTCACCAATCATCATAAGACTGTGCAGGAGGAGGCAACAGTTCTTTGACACTTGGTTCTTCTCCTTGGTTTCAAAAGTGCATAGTTGATTGAAAAGGGAGAATGCTCTTTATTTGAAACTTAGGATTGTATATATTTGTGTGTTTTTAAGTTAAATGAAGTGACAACAGTGACAGAAAGGTCAGAAACGTTATAAGTTTCAATTGCTTTTTTCACTTTATGCATCTTCAACAAGTAACATCTTAGTGATTTTCTCCCATCAAATTTACTCCAAACTCATTCGCACTTATGTGTGTTGAAAGATTTTCCACTTTCCACTGGAAAAGGACAAATTTGTTCATTGTTTTCAGAAGACACCGGATACAAAGAGGCCTCCAGAGACTCTCCAGCACTGGCTGTTGTTTCCATTTCAGGCTAATTAGCAAATATCAGTTTTCGGGTCCTGTGAAACATCAGCATGTTACTTTTAGGCCAATTAGCAGATCTGGAATCCACCAATCCTTTGCTACAGTGCTGATTGAGGGAACAGTGTGAAAGATTCACGTATAGTCCCAAACTAGAGAATGTCTCGTTTCTCACCTTCCCCTTCAAGCTTCTCGGGAGCTCCTGGAAGGCTGGAAGAGGTTGTGGGACTCGTGAAAGTCACGACGGTTCTTTGTTGGAAGCACACAATGATTAGTGTTCATGGAGGACGGACCGCTGAATCTAAGTTACAGGTGATTAACCACTGATGAAACCATAATCACCACGATTCCCTCCATCCCTCCCAATAGATCCCTCTCATCCCTCCAGCCTGGACCTTTAAACACCAAAAGTCTTCTCGGGTACATATTGCCAAAGCGCTTAATCGTTTAAAATGCACAGGCGCATTGCCGATGGTATGATAATGCAGTGGATTTACATACTTGGATTCCTCATGGGGACTGTTTGCTCGTTCGCAATATGCATCTGAAAGGCCATTATCAAAATGTATAAAATGGCGATAAGGCATCATTGCTTAATTCAGGGCCAGAGGCGGCGAAAATTATACCGTTATTCACTGTCTTTAAATGTCATAGTGATCTCTTAATGAGGCCGCGTATCGTCAATGGTCCTGCTCAGAGCACCTCTCCAGAACTGAAGAGGTTCTTCTTGGTGGGAACTTTGATGGACAGACAATTAGTCCTGCGGGCGAGCTTAAACTCCGGGCCACTGGAAATGATTGCTTTTGAAGTGACATCCGTATGCAAAGGAGCCGAGCCGCTATTGGTGCCGGTCCCAGCCGGCCGGGTCCCCGCTGGAAACGGACGGCGCCTGACAGCCAGACCCCCGGAAAGACAGTATGAAATATGACAGCCATGTGTTGACTGAAGCTTCTCATTAGCACTGCGGTGAGCATATGACCCAACACGCACGCGCACGTGCACGCGCGCTCTCGCTGCACGGCAACTTAACAAGGATCGGATCTGATTGAAAATTAAGTGGCGCACAAAAGCCTGTCCAATCTGCGCAGGGCGACGTCTGCATGGCGGCGAGCAATCTGTGCAGCGCGCCGTCGCCGCGGGCGGGGCCACAAATCAGGGCTAAGGGGCGCAGTGCATCCGGCCCGTCCAACTATGCGGGAGATCACACAGTTCATGCATTTACCTGCTGATCAAACTTGTGCTCCAGAGCTCCTCGGTTGCTCTGCCCAACCAGTTACTGCATTGTAGCGCTGCGTCATCTTCTTTCATTGCATCATGCTTTAGGAGACTGCGTGTTCATGTTTTATGCATCGTTGTTTCAATATGGAGATGAACTGGTGTCACATCCAATCATGTCTTGTCGAAATTGCTTATTGCTGAATTTACCTCAGTGCATAAATCATCAGTTTAGTAGTTTCCAGTAGCACTTTTTGTTATATTTCCTTCTGGCTAAAGCCAGACTTTAAAAGCAACTTTAAAACCTTATGTCCAACAAAATGAGCCAAAGAGGAAAACAAATACTCATTTACTGCTGTTTGTACTGTTCTATTTTGCCTTGAGTTGCCACGTAGGGGAAAGCGCTGCAGGTTCACACTGTATGTGTACAGTGTGTGATGACTCAGCAGTAAAACGAAATACTTTTCACAGTTACCATGATACATGGACTCAGGATCAGCTTGATGGCCAAACACTGTGGTTACAGGCAGAAAAAAGGGTTGCAGGCAGCAACTCCAAGCCAAACGTTACACCTTCACTTCTGTCACCTCCCTCTAATTACAGCGCCAATGCATATGTATCACTGCAGGTATTGCTTTAATGATCTCATTTGCATCTCAGGCTTTATAATTACCTGTAAGGTTAGAGTTAGCAAAAATTATTTGCTATTTTGCTCATGATTCTCAGTTTTATTTCGACATGAAACAATTACAGAGGCAGGTAAGAGATTGTGATGCAGCTATAGCCCTAATGACCACTCACAGTTGTACGTTTAAAACTGTTAAAACCAATCGACAAATGAATTGGAATAAAAAAAAAACAAAACCTGAGTGTCAACAATAATAATCAAGCCAAGAGAAGTTCTGTCATTGAAAATCTGGGTTATCCTTCAGGTATAACTCCTCCCATCCATCCTTCATACCCAAACTAGGAACTAGTCAGAAGGTGTTTGAGTCTATTTGAGCTGAGATTGATCGCAGAGGTCACCAGTCCTTCCGAAGGTTAAGCTCGTGTTCTCGTAAGGTTTTACCTATATGAGCTGAGCTGAGGTGGATAAAATCCAACCGTACAAATTGACGATATGTAAAAAGATGGGATATGATTTAATAGCCTGGAAGCGAGAGGGAGGGCGGGTTAACCGTTGGTGTATTAGAAGCTGTCCCTGGTTTTGCATAACCACTGGAGTGGAAAAATTGACACTGGCTCGACATTGATAGGGACACGAACCACTCGCCGACCGTGAAGCTCGCGTCCCACATATTTTAGCCGCTCGAGTTGGCCGGCCATCCGGCGCGCATTTATTCGGGGACGGGAAGGCAGAGAAGTCCATCGGTCACGGTGTCTAATACAGCTGCCGTCCGGATCAAACGTGACAGGGAAACGCAGGTGCTCTGCAGCAGTTGTGTCATTTGCGTCATGAAGGAGGCCTTGATCGCATTACTGTTTAGCATTCACGTGATTCAGGCGATTCCGCCGCGAGCGCGGCCGGGCGGAGATGCATTGTTTCTTCGGTTGGTGCTTTCATGCCACGGTGGATGATGAATGCTTTCTCGAGCCTGAATTTTTCATCCCGAATTCAATAATCAATTACAACCTTTATTTTCCAAACAAATCACATGGCGCGCTTAAAGCCGGCCCGTGAATTAAACAGCGGTGCAGGTATATAAACTCCAGCGACGTCTGGGGAAAATGGGTTTCATTACGGTGACCATTTTTCACGCGTGCTTCATCTGAGACTGAAAATCAACGCTTGTTTCTATAATCTTGTATATGTTTAGTCGCTTTGTCAACAGGACAACGTTGCGAATATGCATTCAAGCTCTGATTTGCAGCAACATATGTAGAGAAGTAAATGTTATGGGATTTGTTTAATCTGTATACTGTATCCGCTGTTTCTTTCAAAACCACAGAAGAAGACGGTTGTTACGGCTTTACGGGACTTGTGAGTTTTCTGCTTTGCACCAAACATAACATACAGGCGGCAGAGTGACTGTGAACATCTGTAATTAGGCTGTCTATAAAAGTAGGACTTGTGCAAGTGCGCCGCTTTTGTTGTTATCTGCCTCCCCGGCGCTCTCGGCGGAGCGAAGTCTTGGTGGACGGCTCCCCTGGGCTCCGCCAAGAAAAACATGCTCATGAAGCATCATAGCCCGCAGGCCTCCTGAGACCCTCTACCTTAACGATGTGTCTGCGTCTTTCCCAGCGGAGAGCCACTCCGCTGAGATCAGCCCGCGTACGGCGGTGCGCCTCAGATCCTCCCCGCGCGTTCTCGCTTTCTTTTAATGACTCCGTGGCGCCGTTATCGGCCGCGACCTCTCCGGGAGACCTGGCACTGCCGGCGACGGCGGTGCCAAAGAACAAGCTCCTCATTAAAATCCCAACCTGTGAATCATTACGCTTCGCAAGGACGTCCAAGCCGTTGTCGGCGGCAGAGTCTTGTTGCCAGTCAACCTTGTTGTTTGTCTGAGCGCATCATGATGTGTGTGGTTGAACACCACTCGGTGGTCTGAAATATTATGAAACCAGACATCATATGTGTGCTCCTCTAAGAGAAAATAGGGGGATAAACTTAATTTATTCATAGTTTATGTCAAAAAACGTGTAGTTTGCCAGGCAGGCTCAAGTAGACTTTGTTGAAACTGCTAAATTATACATGACAATAACACTTATGATTAAGAGCATGTTCAACAAAGAGCTTGTTCGGGATCTTTAATAACCATTTGGATCTATATATTCTTTAAACTAACTGCTGACTATGTGTTCAAGTGAAAAACATCCATCCATTCAGCTCTGTAGAAACTTTTTCCCATCTCTTGGCTTAAGTCGAGATAAATCCCGGACAGATCGCCTTCTTCTGAAGACCATTAGATAAAGAGACCTGAGGCCAAATTGTGGTAACTAATTAGTCTAAGAAGCAGCCAAACGTGCCTGAATAAAGGAAGAGGCCAGAAAAACTTCTGAGAAACAGTGCATAAATGGGAAGAACATGCAGCTTCCATCAGTGTCATTTCGAAGTGTTATCAAAATCTAAATTTGTTGAACGGAGGGACATTCTAACCATTGTTCACGGCAACTCAGACATTGCATTGTGTATTCTGATGTGCGCTGCTGAATATTAATTATAATCTGAGATGCTAAAGACAAAAGACAACAAAAAAAACAAGACAGGAACACAACTGTTCATACCACAGAAGTCTTTTCTTGCCTTATTTCAAGGCCTGATTGTCTTAATTCAGGAGGAAAATGTTCATTTGTTTAATTAGCAGATGTTTTTTTTTCTTCTTTGAAGCCCAAAACCGTCTTGAACAAGCTGTTGAAAGCTGTTGAAAAAAACAAAAAACTTTCTAAACAAGCGAAATGGATCCCAAAATAAGCAAGACAATGCTTAAATGCTAGCTGATCATGTCTTATTTAAGCTTAAAAAGATAATTTTGTCTTGAAATAAGCGATCTTCACGAGGTAACATATTGTTTTAATGCAGTGATGTTTGTTTAAAGCGTTTAGGATTCTGCTGAAATCAGTGTTTGTGCTGGTTTATCGTGGGTATGTGACATACAGTCTGAAGAGTAACTGGATGTTGACTTCTGCAGCTTTCAGAGCAGAGGGGATTAATGTTCCAGTTCAATCTATCCAGATTATGTGCTCAACTGCTGTGTATCAGATCAGTTAATGCAGGATCAGATTGGAGAGAGGGTTTTTTTTTGTAACTAAGAATAGACACACACACACACACACACACTCACACACTCACGAATGCACACCGCTGCTGTGACTGTGTGACTTTCTTTGCCGTGTATAAACTGCCTCCATCAACAGCCGGCTCACCTTCTAAGAGGCGTTTCTCACCCTGAAAATGGATTTTTTTTGGTGACAAAATCTTTATCGCAAGTCGGAGAAATGAGGGTAAAAAAGCCATTAAGTAAAAGATAGAGATGCAAAGAGAGCAACATATACTCTGCTTTGAAAATGCTATGCTCGGGCTCAATGCCACTGAGGCATTTTCAAATGGTCAGGAAGAAAATGAATGGTTGACATGATGCAAAGGAAAATAGAGCAGTACAAGGCCAAGTTCATGGCATAACACTTGAAAGGATGGAATGAAATTACTTTTTGGGAGAGGAATAAATGGTGCCTCCATGACTCACTTGGCCACAATTTAATAGCAGACATTACTGAGGTCTATTATCTGGAGCAATGACACTGCCCATTCATGTGTCTATTTCCAGCGGACAAGTCGGCGTTTCACTTAAATTTGGTCAACAGAAGAATTAAAGAGACGAAACACAGCTGTCTCAGATCAGCCCTGGTGGATGACAAGAGAGCGGACTTGTTCTTTTCTTCCTCCTTCTCACTGATTTCACAAACTTTTCTCTCCGACATCCGCTAATAAAAATGCTATCAGTGAAAACACAGCACCCGTTGGCCACGACACCGCGCGCCGCCAAATGAAGACGGATGCGGCCGGGAAGCGGTGCAGATGTGTGACATGGCTTCAGGGACCAGCAGTGGCCTGTTTGGCGGGGGCTGATTCGGTCAGGGAAGTTTCCGCGAACAATGGTGTCATCATTCTCTGTGACTCTCGTGGTGGGAACGACTTCTGCGGTGCTCCGAAGTGGGAAGAAAAAACCTGATGGTTCGTTATCTGCAGGGGTGACAAGTGGGACTGGATTGTTCATATGGCCACGTAAACAACTCCAGAAGGTGCTCGGGTACTATTTTTTACTCTTACTTGTTGTGTTGGAAGTATATGTTGGTAAAAGTAGCCAGAAATTATCAGTACTATTACTGATTGTTACCCTGCACGTGGCTGCTGGATTGCAGTGTCGCTGTGCTTGAGCCGAGGTTGCGTGTGTTAGTTTGTTAGAGTGACAACTAAAAGCAGCAGCAAAACAAACCTGCTGCAGACTGCAGCAAATAGCGCTTAAAGCCAGACTGCTATTTATTCAGGTCAATAAAACTCTGCGTAAGTCCAGATAAAGGCTAATTCCTAGTTTTACACACAGCCAGACATATTTTATTGATTTACAAGTGATTTAGAGAAGAAGTAATGAAGCCAATGCAAAGACCACCGCTTCAGTTAATGCCAGAGCTAAATCTAACTGCCAGAGCAGGACAGCAGAATAGAGTAAAAAAAAAAAAAAAAAGCCTAACAGACCACTTCAATACTTGAAATTGCAACAAATTTCGTTTCAGTGATGAGTCACTAAATAGTTCCTGCTGAAAGCGACGGGATGGCGGTGACGCGTGTTGGCTTATTTTGGAGGACTTTGAAGAAATACTTCCAGTCCGTGCCGCCGTCTGGCAGCGCTCTGGGATCCTCACAAACACCCCGAACCGTTGATGGTGAGACAGCGTTCTGGAAATGTGCAACCTCAGACTGAAATGCAAAAAAACACAATCGTAAATAAACCTGCAATAAATTGCGGATTGGAAACCTGGAAAACTGAGTGCGGAAGGTGGCTGGAGGACGCTTGTTGTTTACTGCAGGCGGCAGCCTCCAACAGCCTCCTCCCTGCGCTGCCTGACAATGGTGCGCCGATGCAGAGGGCTGATTTTAAAAGGTTGCGAGTTCAGTCGGTTTTATTCACCGCCCTGACTCCTGTCAAAGTGACAAAACACTGGGACGCACTCGCTGAATTAACTAGTAAGTCATTGGTTCTTCTGGCAGCTCCTGGCATAAGAAGCTCTCATAACAAGCTGAAACTGTAAATTATTTCAACCTCAATGTTGTTATTTTTTCACACTGAAGACCCGTTTTGTAGGATCTTGTTAAAGTCACAAGTCGATGATCCGTTCGCGAATGATTAATCTCACTGTGGCATCATGTGTGAGTGGCAGGCCTGTAATGTCAGCAGTTTATTGGGGAGCACGTCTCACAGCAAGGAGGCCCAAGGAGGTTCATCCTCAGCCCGGTCAGGCCGGCGGACGGAGGAATTTACAGCCTCCTCATTTATAGTCTCTTAACTCCTATTTACGTTTTCCTCCTTACAGTCCAAACAGGTTATGGTGCGGGTGGAGTCGCTGTGAATGAGGTGTTGCCAACTGTGAGGGGATGATGTCAAAATATTGATTAGATTTTCAATCTGTAATGGATTGGTTGAACTTACACTTTCCAACTTTCAACTGTTCCCGTGTTTTCAGAGTGACAGCGAGTCACACTTCAGCCAGTAAACTCGCCTTGTATTTGTTCCAAAAGGACGGTGTCCTCCATGGAGCGCACCGTCCCTCCGTCTGTCCGAGGCTGCTTTATTCTCACCCTCTTCGCCCTTCGCGTTGACAATGTGAGCCAAAAAAACTCTTTTCCAAATCCAAAAAAACCCCCCAAACTTTGATCAGTTCATACGGCGGCTAATCCACAGCGCTCAGAACCTTCACGGTGCACATTTCATGGCGTCTTTCTTTGGCTTCTTTGTCCAACAGCTCTTGTATTTTTGTTGTTATCTGGCTGTATTCTTGTTGCAACCTTGTTTTTCCCTCCTTGTCCACGAAATGCAAGCTTGAGTGTGTGGACACATGTTCATACTTTTGCTGCTGAATAGAAACACAGACGCCCTTGTGTGGGCGAGTTCTCATTGTGCGAACCTCTGATTGCTGAACTTCCCTCTTTAATATTCATTATGTTGCTTTCTCACCTGTGCAGCACGTCTGATCATGTTGTTCTGTTTTCAGACGGGACAATCAGGAAACAGCGTGCTGTGACTTTATTGCATTAGTCAGACGTTCAACACGCTCGGCTCACTCGTTTCTATTGTTCCCGCCATAACCTCCTCTGTTTGGTGCTCACTTACTCGTGCACAGTAAGAGGGAAGAACTTTGTTGTTTTTTTTCCAAGGGCGTTCAAACTGAACACGTTTGACAGGGAGTGATCACACCTGCGCAGACTGTTGAAGTCTCTTCTCGGAGAACCTGACAACCTCCGACAACAAGCGCGGTGATTAAATCACGCCGGGCTTACTTTGTTATAAGCCGCTTACTTTTACCAACATCATATATTATGCAACAGTAGCCGGAGGCCCTGTGGTACATTGTAATCATTCCACACATCGCACTACATCTGTGGGTTGGTTTTTTTTTTATCTTCTTCTTGGGTGAGGCGTCTCTCCTCTTTCGTCTGAACATCGCAGCATCAATCAATAAAATCCGCGCGTTCCTTCGTGCGCTGTTTCGGCCGACGTTTCGGCAAACTTCTAATAAAGAAGCTAATCGTGCACTGATCCCTAAATAAAACATGGGACTTAATTACCTAGAGATTAATGCAAACCTCATTAACAAAATCATCCTGCCGTTTTGATTAAGCCTTCCACCCAACTTTTTCGTGCGCATTAATAAATAAGGACACATCGGGTCGTTTTTTAGTCATGAAGGAACCTCTGAGACCTTCGTAGCCGATGCTTCTCGTTGTTTCTAATTATCTGGACTCGTTTTACATGCGTGTTCCTCAGTGGAACACCGCATGGGCTCTTAATTTTGATTTATTGCATTTATGAGAGGTCTCAGCACCAGGTACTTTGCACTGCACCAATGCAATTCATTGGATTTAATGATGGGTCAGTCGTCTCCCCCACCCGCACCCTACCATCACATACAACTGGAGGCAATGAGTTAGCTCACAGCTTCAGCGTGCGATGTTGCTTCTCTGTAATGTTTCATACATCGATGACTCCGGTTATGGACAGCATGGCGGCGCGGTAGTTAGCACTCTCACGTAGAAGAGGTCCTGGGTGAAGGTTCGGCCCTTCCGTGTTGGCCTCTCACGGGTCAGCGCACAAGCCTCGGAGGTCAATGTGGGACCCCTGGACATTTTTTTATAATCGCCGGCAGACATTCGCAGCATGTTGTTTGGACTGCAGCTGGAGAAAAAAAAAAAACCCACGCACGACCAGCACACCACCACCGACACGAGCATATTGACCAAAGCAGATCATCTGTTGTAATGTATTGTACTCGGATTGAGACGCTTGACATCAATAGAAATCCCACACAGACTGCATGTATGAAGAGGTCACGGACAGATCAGAAGGTCCTGCCTCAGACGGATGCAGTCAAGGGGAAAGAAAACAAAACATAATATTGATGGAGAGGGTTCATTTATTCATCATCAGAATGACTGTCGAAGATATGTGGTGTTTTTTTTTTTTAAGGAAACACTACTGCAAGCCACAGATAAGCACAAGCAGATCATAAATATTACATTAAAACGTTGTGTAGAATTGATTCGAAGCACAACCTTTTTTTTTTTTGGCTTTGATATCAGAACATGAACATGTTCCTCTGGAAAGGAATATGTGTGAAAAGTGGCTCAGACTGCCAGAGGGGAATCAGAAAATCTCTGGTTTTTATTTACCTATTTCACGCCGCGCACCTCTACCTTGCGCCAGCGGACGCAACACGTCTATTAATACACTCATTAGTACAGTTTAATGCCACTTTCCTGGAGTCCGGCTTTACATACGCAACGCCCAAACGAACCCCTGCTGCTCACTGCACCTCAACTCCAGGAAGTGGAGGCTTTGATCGATGGCTTTATTTGGAGCTCGCTCGGCTTCAAAGGAACCTATATTCAGTTGCGTGTTAATTATGCACCCAAAAAGCCCAATTATTCTATCAAAGGCCGTGGATCCACAACAATCATGTGACAAATTAGCCAATTAAACACGTTTGATGTGTTTCCCCCCTGCAGCGCTGAAAAAGAAGATGACAAAGCAGAATCACTCCACAATAACTGTTGGGAAGTTGCTGCACCTGCAAGTTCATTTTCCATAACTGTGTATAAATGCTTCATTTGTTTATGGAGGAGATTAAGCGCAATATGTTTAAAATTATAAAGCTTGTAATGCACATAACTAAATACAATTTTTCTGCTTTGTAAGGCAAAGGGAATTCCATTTCATTTTTCTTCTCCACTCACTAATTCTCTCAAAGTTCCTCCCAAAGTTTGCAGCACTTTAAAAAAAACAACTATTCAGGCTCTTGATGAATTGGCCAATTGAATCTTGTTGTTGTTGTTGTTTACGTCTAGCGAATGGCTTTCAAAGCCTTTTTTAGCAGTCCGCACAGGACGGCTTTCCATTAAAGTATTGGTTAAAAGCCCTTGTCCCGCACAAGCCATTATTCCGAAACGCTTCTCGTCTCCTTGCTCGCCGCCTTTTTTTTTTTTTTTTTTTTGCTTCCCTCTTTTTGTTCCCACCTACAACGTCCACCCTGGATATCGAGCTTTTGAAGTATTTGGAATAATATCGGCCAACATTCCTTGAAGCGCTGCTTTTGTGAGTAAGTCATCGTTGCAGTGATGGAGAGAGGAAACCTTGTGTGTGTGGTGGTGGTGGAGGTGGGGTGGGGGGCAGAGGCCTGTGCAGCAATGTGGGCGTCTTCTCATATCAAAGTGTGGACTTTATTCTATGTTTAGTACAACCCTTCTGACCTGGTGACGTGACAAATGTGCTGGATTTTTCTGGTGCAGGAACTGAGCGCACAAAAAGAAGAAGAAACAAGATAGGAATAGAAAATAAATGCTTTTTTAATTCCAGCGGAAGGTGTTTGTATTTGTTGGCTTGGGCAAAAAAAAAGCTCAAAAAACAATTAGTCCACACACCCAATAAGATCATAACAATACTTGATTGTCCTTGAAACCGTGTAATGTGTTGTTTGCTTTCTATGAAACAATATGGTGCAAAGCTCCTAATTATGTGTGAGTAATTTTTTTGCGTTAATTTGCCTTGAATTTGATACTGGAAAGTCTGTGTTCTCTCTCCATTCACAGCCACAATGTGTGTGTGTGTGTGTGTGTGTGTGTGTGTGTGTGTGTGTGTGTGTGTGTGTGTGTGTGTGTTTTGTGTGTGTGGGTATTTAATAAAAAGATGTTTGGTCACATTTAAATGACTCTG